>JAJAGP010003501.1:0-72256 GCA_025084515.1 Ancistrus triradiatus
AAAACACTGATAAGACACCCAGCTCAAAGTCATGTGGTGGTTCTGATTACAAAGAAATGAGGTCTGTACACACCTTCTCAGAGCAGGCGTTACTGCTTATCTTTACGACAGTTACCACAGTGATGTACAGAAGGAAAAGGATGCCGGGGTTGACGTATACAGGCCACTCGTGTTCTGTGTTGAGGATGAGGTTGTCGGAGGGAGAGGAGCAGTTTACAGGAGTAATGATGTCTTTCAGGCCAAACAGCCTGGAGAAATAGAGAAAAAGAGGAAAGGCAACATGATATTGCTGCGTGCGTGTGTGTGTGTGTGTGTGTGTGTGTGTGTGTGTGTTCCACTTGGCAGATTTTTGTGTGATTGCCATCCATCATTACCAAAGGTCAGGAGATATTTGTAGGATGGAGAAATGCATTTAGTTGACATCCTGACTAAGCTGGAAACACAGCCAAGGAGAAAGTGTGTGTGTGTGTGTGTGTGTGTGTGTGTGTGTGTGTGTGTGTGTGTGTGATATCCTCCAGATGTATCCAGTCCTAAAGTCCACGCTCTGTGCTGTGCCAAACTGGCATAACACACCGACAGCCAGCAGATGTCCCGTATGACAAAGTGTCATAGAACCACTTTAGATTACCATGTCAATGCTTCTTCATTTACTTACCACTCAGGGAGTAAAAGTCAAAATGTTAACTGCAGGTAAACGCCAGCTAACGTCCAACCGATAAATGTTCGCTTTAACATCCGACACCTATATGTCATAATAGGAAATTGAAATGTATCTTGTACTCCTTGACACAAAAATAACACACCCAGATACAAATGAGGGATTGTTGCAAAATTAGTTACAGTGGCGTGATAAAGTGTTTGCCCAAAGTCAGGAAACAGTCAGGAACAATTGAGAAAGAAAGAAAATGAGATCTATCACTCTGGAAATGGTTATAAAGCCATTACTAAAGCTTTGGGACTCCAGCGAACCACAGTGAGAGCCATTATCCACAAATGGCGAAGACATGGAACAGTGGTGAACCTTCCCAGGAGTGGCCGGCCGACCAGAATTACCCCAAGAGCGCAGCAACGACTCATCCAAGAGGTCACAAAAGACCCCACAACAACATCCAAAGATTTGCAGACCTCACTTGCCTCAGTTAAGTTCAGTGTTCATGCCTCAACTATAAGAAAGAGATTGGGTAAAAATGGCCAAGATGAAAACCACTGCTGATCTTGATGATCGCCAAGACTTTTGGGAAAACATTCTGTGGACTGACGCGACAAAGGTTGAACTCTTTGGAAGGTGTGTGTCCCATTACATCTGGTGTAAAAGTAACACAACATTTCAGAAAAAGAACATTATACCAGCAGTAAAATATGGTGGTGGTAGTGTGATGGTCTGGGGCTGTTTTGCTGCTTCAGGACCTGGAAGACTTGCTGTGATAAATGGAAGTATGAATTCTGCTGTCTACCAAAAAATCCTGAAGGAGAATGTCCGGCCATCTGTTCCTGACCTCAAGCTGAAACGAACTTGGGTTCTGCAGCAGGACAATGATCCAAAACACACCAGCAAGTCCACCTCTGAATGGCTGAAGACAAACAAAATGAAGATTTTGGAGTGGCCTATTCAATGTCCTGACCTGAATCCTATTGAGATGCTTTGACATGACCTTAAAAAGGCCGTTCATGCTCAAAAACCCTCCAATGTGGCTGAATTACAACAATTATGCAAAGATGAGTGGCCAAAATTCCTCCACCACGCTGTAAAAGACTCACTGCAAGTTATCGCAGATGCTTGGTTATTAGTTATTCACATATTAGTAATCACTTTTCCACACAGGACCATGTAGGTTTGGATTTTTTTCTCCCTTAGTAATACACCTTCATTTAAAAACTGCATTTTGTTTTTACTTGTGTTGTCTTTGACAAATATTTAAATTGGTTTGATGTTCCGAAACACTTAAGTGTGACAAACATGCAAAAAAATAGGATGTCAGGAAGGGGGCAAACACTTTTTCACACCACTGTATGTATCAGGCAAATATGTAAATGTGGGGAATGTTGGTCTGAACACCGGGTCAAGAGGGCATAAAACTGCTTCCCCCGCTGTCCTACAATGAGGCTCTGACAGGCTACTTTTTGGTAGTGTACCACTTGGTGAGAGACTTATAGACATGCCTCCATAAAGCATCTGAAGACATTTTACCCAGTTGACAGACTTTGACAGGGATTGCTTTACTGGACTGAGAGAAGCAGGATGGATGTTTCGACAAATCTCTTGTCATCTTCTGGTTCTGTGGGGGCACACACGGCGAACAGGCTCTGCATGGCCCAGACAGACCACTAGTACAGAGGATCATTTGATCCACCGACAAGCACAAGCAGCTACCACAGTTTTGTTGTCCTCCATCCAGATACAGGTGGCACCTTCACTACACACCCCTGTCGCTGCTCGGACCATTTCCAGGCACTTATCAGAAGGAAATTTGTTGTCACGGCACCCATTATGTGTCCTGCCATTGACAGTCAGCCACTGTCAATTTACTTTGAATCATGAACAAAAAACCTAGACTGCTATGGACTGAAATCATCTTTAGCGATGAATCCAGATTAGGGATTCGTTTGGGATCTTACAAGGGTCGGGTTTGGTAGGATTCCTGCATGATGATCTGGGGAGCCATCACATACGACTGTTGGTCACCCCTTGTAGTAACACGAGGGATACTAACAGCTCAGCAATATGTGCAAGACATCCTGTGTTGTCTCTCCTGTCAGGGCGTCCAACTGGCATTTTTTTGCAGAATAATGCTCGCCCTCTTCCTTGGCCTGCAATTCAGTTGGGGTAAAGCCACATGTATAGCAAATAATACCTGTAATGGATATTGCACACACAACCACAATGCCTATTTATGTTCAGTGGAAGACACTGGGTCAATTTGCTGTGTTCTGTTATGTAAGTAGAGTTAGTGAGGTAGCTGATAGGATGGAATGTAGTGCTAGAATGTACCTGGCCCACAGGCTACTAGGCGTGAGGAGGGGAAGCTCTGTGCAGGTACTCTGGTAAGGTAAAAAACCACCAGGTGACCTGCTCGGTGAACAAGCCCACCATCAACACAAAGCGTTGAAGCCTAGGTGGCTGATGGGAAGTGGCAAGCCCACCAGGTACACACACAATGAAGAGCAGGACGTAGACGGAGGAGAAGCGAGGGCAACGGACACCTGTGGAGAATAACTATTGTATATATTAAAATGTCTTATACATGTGGATTTTCTGGGGGTCTGGAACAGATGAACTCAATTTACATTATTCCTTACCCGTAGTTTTTGGTTCTCGACAAGCGTTCTGGAACGAATTAACGTCGAAAACCAAGGTACCACTGTATTTTACAATAAAGTTTTGAATATCTCTTGTATTTATTGAATAATGTATTCAAAATGAAAAACAAAAACAAAGTGTTTAGCCCACTGGTGAACTGAAGTCAGCTGCCTGCTCTCTGGATGACCAACATCTGCGGGAGAGTATGGTACGGTGATACTCTCCGGAAGATGCTAAATTAGAAAATCTAATAATGTGTGTAATATCTGTGTAATATCAGATTCCCATCACAAAGTAAAAAAAATAATAAATTCATAAACCAGACCACAGTAAAACAGGGATTACCTGTACTGATACATGTATATTCTGTTTCATTTTTTGTAAGGTCCCTACACACATACAGTGGGACAAAAAAGTATTTAGTCAGCCACTGATTGTGCAAGTTCTCCTACTTAGAAACATGAGGGGTCTGTAATTTTCATCATAGCTACACTTCAACTATGAGAGACAAAATGAGAAAAAAAAATCCAGGCAATCCATTGTGGATTTTTAAGAATTTTAATGTAAATTATGGTGGACAATACGTATTTGGTCAATAACAAAAGTTTCAACTCAATACTTGGTAACATAACCTTGTTGCCAATGACAGAGGTCAAATGTATCCTATGTAAGTCTCACCAGGTTGGCACACACTGTAGCTGGTATTTTGGCCCATTCTCCATGCAGATCGCCTCTAGAGCAGTGATAGTTTTGGGGGCAAACACTGACTTCAACTCCCATCCACAATTTTCTATGAGGTTGAAGTTCTGGGAGACTGGATAGGCCACTCCAGGACCCTTGAAATGCTTTTACGGGAGCCACCTTCGTTTGCCCGAGCAGTGTGTTTGGGATCATGTCATGCTGGAAGGAACCCAGCCACGTTCCATCTTCAATTAATCTCACTGATGAAAGAGGTTTTGGCTCTAAAATCTCACGATACATGGCCCCGTTCATTTTCCCTTAACACGGATCCGTCGTCTGTCCCCTCTGCAGAAAAAAACAGCCCCAAAGCATGATGTTTCCACCCCCATGCTTCACAGTCGGTATGGTGTTCTTGTGATGCAAAACTCAGCATTCTTCTTCATCAGCTGAGTTTATACCAAAAAGTTCTATTTGGTTTCACCTGACCACATGATATTCTCCAATCCTCTTCGGTTTCATCCATATGCTCTCTGGCAAACTTAGAGGGCATGGGACATGTACTGGCTTAAGCAGGGGGGGACAACACCTGGCACTGCAGGATCTGAGCCCTCTGGAGTAGTGTGTTTACGATGGTAGCCTTTGTTACTTTGGTCCCAAGCTCTATGCAGGTAATTCATCACGTCCCTCCGTTAGTTCTGGGGATTTTTGCTTCACCATTCTTATTGATAATTTTGAACCCACTGGATTGAGATCTGCGTGGGGCCCCAGATCGCGGGAGATTATAGTGGGTCTGATGTTAGATCACTCTTCCCAGCCTGGTGCAGGCTACAAATTTTAGTCCTGGTGTGTCCTTCGACAGCTCTTTGGTATTGGCCATGGGTTTGAGTTTGGAGTCTGAATGTTTGAGGCTTGTGGACAGGTGTCTTTTATTTACAGATAACGAGGTCAAACCGGTGCCATTCATACAGGTAAGAGTGGATGGACAAAAGAGCTTCTGTAAAAGAAGAAGCTTACAGGTCTGTGAGAGCAAGAAATCTTGCGTTTTTGTGGGTGACCAAATACATTATTTTCCAACAGATTTACAAATAAATTCTTTAAAAAATCCTACAATGTGATTCCTGGATTTTTTTTCTCATTTGTCTTAATAGTTTTGAAGTGTACCTATGAGAACATTACAGATCTCTTCCTCATCTTCTAAGTAGGAGAACTTGCACAATCAGTGGCTGACTAAATACTTTTTTGCCCCACTGTATGTACTATCTGTGCACTGTCTATGTGTAGTAGTTTCCTGTATATTCTCTATAAATTTTATCATTTGAAAACATTTGTTAGCAGTATACACTCTATCAGTCAAGTCAGATTTATTTATATAGCGCTTTTTACAATGGAGCATTGTCTCAAAGAAACTTTACAAGTTTAGATTATCTCCTAATAACTACGTCCAATCCCAAATTGAGCAAGCCTAGGGCGACAGTGGCAAGGAAAAACTCCCTAAGTGTTATGAGAAAGAAATCTTGGGAGGACCAAGACTCAAAAAGAGACCCAACCTCCCTGTGCAGCGTAGATGCTTACTGCTTACCTTTGTACCATTACAGGTTAGTTACTGAAAAAAATGGAAAATGGGGGTACTCCAAAAACTTTTGGACAGCAGTGTGACCACATTAAAACCATGCACAGACCAAATAACAAATAAAGATGCTTATCTTGCTACACCAGCACATGTTAAGCTCTGGGGTATAATAGAGGGTAAGAGAACAGTTGGTTCTTGTAATTGATGTGTTGGATGTGGGAGACATGTTCAGGAGTAAAGACCTGAGCCACTTTAACAAGGGACAAGTCCAGATGACTAGGTGAGAGCATCTCCTAAACAACAAAGCTTGTGAGGTGCTCCCTGTCAGCAGTCGTGAATATCTACCGAGCAGGGACAGACCACAAACTGTTTTTGGACCCAATGCTCATGTGTGAGAGCAAGAACCCATCTGATCTGAACGGACAGAAGAGCTACTGTGGTACAAGTCACAAAACTGCTTAATACTGGTTATGGGAGAAATGGGTCACAAAACACAATGAATTTTATACAAATGTTAATGAACAATTAAAAACACATTTCATTTTGCAGACCTAACACGTTTCTTTACACACCAAACAGGTTTTCTTACCTGCAATTCCCAGCAGAGTGACTGCCATTAGCCTCCCCATGTTGTGAAGGAAGCGCCAAGCTGAGGCTTTGAGACGAGCGCACAGCTGAGCCGTTCCACTGCCCTTTCCTCAATCTGGGCTTCCGCCTCATCCACATCCTCATCCTCCTCCTCCTCTATTCATAACATTCTCCTCATTTTCATCTGTTCCCAGTCTCCTTCCAATGAGGAAAAAAAAAATGGAAGAAAATGATTAAAATAATTGATCCATAATCTGAAACATGGTGTGCGTTTTGCACCAATGTTAATGCTAATGAGGTTTGTGTGCGTGTGAGTGGGAATGTAGGTAAGTGGACATAGATGTGTATTTGTGAGTGCGCGGCTACGTTGTGTCGTGTTGTACATATGTAGTCTATGTTAGTAGGGGTGTGCGCAGAGTTGTGTTGCGTCACGTGTTGTATGCCATGTGTTGTGGCATGTCATAGGTGTGTGTTGTGTTGTGTGAGTCGGCATGAAATGTGCGGGTGTCAGCATGCATTTGATTTAAGAATGCATGTACCCTATGTAGACAAACGTTTGTGGACACCCAGTCTAATTGCTGAGCTTTGCTATTTCAGTAACACACACTTGAAACAAATTAATAATATAAAGCAGACATGTCTGAATTCTCCATAGATAAACAGGGACAATAGAATGGGTTGTACTGGTAAGTGCCACACAGTGACTCACAGGATGATACATTTAAATGTTTCTGCTTCCATACAAGTCAGTTCATCAACTTTCTGCCCTGCTGTCCTTAAAGTCCATAGAGAATTGGTTTGCTGACTTTGATTGAGAACTTGGCTGGCTTGCAAAGGAGCTTAACTTCGACTCCACTGAACTGAGTTCCCAGGACCATGACACCTTGAAAATGCACTGGAATGGCAAAAGTCTAACATCAGAAGCTGAACTCATAGTCCTGTTCCAAAATCTAGAGGAAATCCCTTTTAGAAGAACAAAGGCTGTTGTAGCAGCAAAGATGGGGGGCAAACTCCACACAAATAACCATGTTTTGGATGTATTTTTTGCTGTCAATACAGTGTATTTGTGTCATTCTCAACATGAAAAGAAATGTCCTCTGCAGTTCCACTGTGACTTTATTCTGATTAACCTTGATTAGACAGTGAATAAAATGAAAGCTTAATATTCTTACTGAAAAGAGGGAAGTGGAGAGGGTACGCAAGAGCTATTCAGAACTGTAGCTTACACTGACAATTTTTTCCCCCGCTGTTCCAGTTAGGGGTCACCACATGCAGATCATCCATCTTCATCTCACTCTGTCCTCTGCATATTCCTCTGTCACACCAATCACCTGCATGTCCTCCCTCACTACATCCATAAACCTCCTCTTTGACCTTCCTCTTCTCCTCCTGCTTGGCAGCTCCATCCTCAGAATTCCTTTCCCAATGTAACACTGATACACAGTAACCTGGTGTACAATCTGACTTTCCTTTTCAGCTTTCCATTTGTTATAAGTCGCTCATGGTTTGAAATCCCTGTCTGTGTTATTCTGAATCACGTACAACCTGCAGGCAAAGCAAATGAACTTTATAGTTTAGGTTACTTATGCCTCTTAACCTACCTAAAATGTACTTAATTACCATAATTTCACCTTTGAAAAGAAGCAAAATGAAACGGCACACTTACTGCCTACCTGTTACATTTGAGAGGCATTTGATATATTTAGAGCTATATTTGAGTTCATTAGCTCAACTGATGAATACGTTTTATCTCATAATGAGAAAAAAAAAGGCTGCAGGGAGAGGTGACATATCAGTGGAGGCAAGGCAATGTTTAAGAGAGATGGCAGTGGAGTTCTTTACCAGACTGTTTAACAAAATCTTGTAAAATCAGAGGATCTGTGAAGAGTAAAGGAGAAGTGTAGCGGTAATGATTTTAAAAATAAAAGTGATGTGCAAAGCTGTAGTAACTACAGAAGCAAAAAGCTGATCGGCCACATTAAGAAGTTATGAGAAAGGGTAGTGGAAGTTAAGCTGAGAGAATAGGTGATGACCTGTGAGCTGCAATAGAGTTACATGGCAAGAAAAAGCATTACAATTCTTTTTGCATTGAGAGTTTTCATGAATAAGTATAGAGAAATTGAAAGGAACTGAATCATGTGTGTGTAAAGAAAGCTTATGACAGGGTGCTGAGAGAGGAGTTGTGGTACTGTATATGTATACAGACCTATATACCCAAAATGATACAGTTAATATGTTATCCCTGCAGGTTTCGTGCTTTCAAAATATCACAGGTGCTTTTGAAAAATGAATGCAAGTCAAACTCTGCATACAAGCCATCAACGAGCTACAAAAATGGCAAGCTAAAAAGAAAACGTGGAGGAAAACAGCATATTTGTTATTACAGCTAAATGTTTTAGGGCTGACTAAAAGTAATATTTGTAAATGAGGTAATTAAAGCCTGGCCACAGGGGTTAGTTTGTCAATAATAAGTGTGTCAATTATTGGCCGTAACCCAAAAACGTGTCAGAAAACTGATTCGGGGTTAGAGCTGATGCTTTTAGCAGGTGTCCTGATCCTGTATAATGTACACTGAACATTTTTGATTGTTAAGGGCCTAACATATTCTGCTTGGAACCCTCGGTCTGGGTCAATTTGACATTGTGCCACCTACTTAAACATATCCTGATAAGGTAGTTATAATGATTTGACTCACCAGTATATATACAGTACACATACACTAATTATACAAGCTGTATTCATCTTCCTTGGTTCCTCAATGATGCAACAAAACAGCATGAAGGGAGACCCTCGGATGATGCAGGTAGCTGAAATTATATTAAATCCCACTAGTGGGATGAATGCTTGTATAACAAACACAACCAATTTCATTGAAATGCATTAATGATAACTTTATTTAAAACCCCTTGTCAAACAAGCACTCATCCAAGTGGCTTTAATGTGCAATGGTGCCCATGTGACACGTGACCAGCCAGAAGGCACCACTGGGTTCAGAGTTAGAGATAAATTTTAAAGGCTGGAGGTAACTTTATTTCACATGAATGTTATTGGTTATGTATGTTTATGGCACTGTGTTATGCTGTTTCCCCTGTGGGGCCTTGTTTGACAGTAAAAGTCATCTCCACTTTCCCACAATTCCCTATATTTGTATATAAACTGCAGCATAAGGATCAGAGGAAATGATCTAGTCTTCAAAGGCCTTGAGAAGACCTTTAAGACTCCCCTCATCTTTTTAGAACAATTTACAAAACTCCTCTTATAATGAAAACCTTTTGATGAAGGTATTTGGATTTCGTCCCCCACAGCTCCTTTCAGACTTATTTATAAGCTTTTGTGATTGGGTTCATACACACACAGTTCTGACCTGGAGTCCCATCCACCTGTTTTGCCAGTGTGTTTGCGCATGTGTCAAAGTGTCATTTTATTGACTTTACATGTAATTTAGTTTGATGCATTGTAAGATTCCCAGACAATGTATTAGACTGTATAGATCAACAAAATCCACATTGTAATCCAGCTTTTGAGCTACAGCATGCTAAATGAACAGATCTGATTTCAGAAGAGCAGTCCAGAATGTCACAGACGTTCCACATTCCACAGTCTGATGTGATTCAGAACAGCCTTCGTCCATCGCCCTCTATAATCACTTTGCAAATGATTTTCTTTCAACAAACCCTTTTAAAAATCTGTATTTAAATCAGGGTTAAACCATGTACAACCAGGGTACAATCCTAACTGAGCCTAACTATTCTTCATGTAAGAAATCCACATTAAAGAATTAAAGTACCTCACAAGTTTGTCTAGTGCCCTAATCTAAACCCTACATTCTGCAAACATCAACAGGCCAAAACATTACAGCCTCTCCCAGACTGAATAACGGAAAAATGATCTTGTTACAGTTGCACTTTTCAAGGTCTGTAGGCATTAAGCAAACAGTCAGTTCTAGTCAACATGTTGAATGCGGAAAAAATTAAGATTCGCATGCAAAGTACAGAGATATTCTTAATGGAAACCTGATCCAGAGCACTCGGCACCTCAGACTGGGCTGAAGGTTCACCGTTCAACAAGACAATGACCCTAAGCCCACAGCCAAGATAACACTTCAACAGAACATCTCTGGAGAGACTGTCTGATTCAACCTGACAGAGCTTGAATGGACCTACATAGAAGAATGGTAGATAATCCCCAAATCCAGGTTTGCAAACCTTGTGGCATCATACCCAAGAGGACTGGAGGTTGTATTCACTGACAGTGAGGTGCTTCAACTAAGTACTGAGTAAAGGGTCTGAATACTTATGTCAAATGCAATATTTTAGTGGTTCCTTTTCAATAAATTTGCAAAAAGTTTAACAATTCTGTTTGTCATTATGAGGTATTGAGTGCATAATGATGCACTGTATGTTTCTAACAGACAGATAACTTTCCAAATCAAAACTGAAAAGAATATGAAAATACCTCCAACACAAAACGTTATCAAATCAACATTTCCTACTGCTTTCACTCAATAATGACACACTTTGAAGGCTGTGAATAGTCAAAAATAATGAAGATGATTCACTAATGACAGCTTTAATATAATTCATAGTTAATTAATTAAATAACCTCATTAAAAATCGATTTATTGAATATTTATGTAGTAGTGGTGTAGAAAGTTTACTGGTAGTTAGTAGTACCGCTTTGGTATTTATTAGAGGTGGCATCAGATAATGTTTATTGGTAGTTATTTTAGTAGTTAACTCAGGCAGTGTTTATTATTAGTTTATTTAGTTAGTTGTTACAGTTTTGAACAGTGTTTATTGGTAGTTTATTTAGTAGTGTCTACAGACAGTGTTTATTAGTACTATATTGATAATTGTGTAGTAGTGGCTTCACAGTGTTTGTGTTTAGTGTTTATTGGTGTTCATCAGATATTTCTGTTGCTAAAGCTCTGTGTAAGCATTTGTCATCTGTGGTGCTGTTAACTGGCGATTTATTATTTACACTACATTTACATTTACAGCATTTAGCAGACGGCCTTATCCAGAGCGACTTACAACTGATACAGAGTTACAATTCAAGCAATTGTGGGTTAAGGGTCTTGCTCAAGGACCCAACAGTGGCAGCTTGGCAGAGATTTGAACACTGGACCTTCTGGTCCATAGTCCAGTACCTTACCCGCTAGGCTACCACAGCCCCAGTGCTAATAACACTAATATACCTGTCGTCTGCGTATTAAGCTGACATTTCTCTTTGCTTAGTTCAGCTTTTTATGCCACGTTATCGTCTATCAGAATGCAAACAAAGAATCAAACGATAACTCAGGTGTTCAGACTAAGAAAAAAGGGTTTGAGGATAATATACAGTGCTTATGGCACATGCAATCACCTCACATTCCCTCTGGCAATACACTGTCACACATCTGCGCTGGCTTTTGGAACTATTCTGTTTGTTGTTACCACAAAATTGGATTTTTGCTTAATAATAATTTTTAAAAATAAAAAACCCTTGTTTTGGATATTTTGCATGGATCTAACCTGACTTATATTTATGTAAAAAACAAATTTTCTGCTATTTTAACATGAGCCTTTAATGGAAAATGGCTATATAAAATAAACAATACATGATATCAGTTAAACTTTTGACAGTGCTCTAAGACCTTAATTAGTAGCAGTCACTGACAGTGTGTTATTGCTATTTATTAGTATTTATTTAGTAGCGTTTCTCTGTAGACTTATATGGTGAGAGCAACAATGAGCACAGTGCAGGGAGCAAATGAATATCCATAAGCAATTAAGCAATCAACTGAAAAAAGCAAAAAAGCAAATACACAATCTACTGAAAGGCTCAATACTAGAATGGCCCTACATATCCAATAGAACACTGAGTCATTTAGCTTAGATTTCCTGTCAAATGAACACTTATGGTTAAAGGCTAGGGTTTAATTATCCCAGTGCTCTACAGCATTCGTGTCTGTCAGGGGCTGAAGTAGTAACAAACTATTTAACCAAACATTTGTTTATCTGTTTAAAAACCAAAATGGACATCTGTAAGTGTTGGCAGACGTTATTTGTTTTTCTGATTTCAATACAGCAGCAGAACCAAACCCTCAGCCCTCTGTGTTAATTGATCTAAATGAAGTAACTATTTTCCTATACTGGTATACCAGCTTTGTTTGTTTGATGTTGGTAACCTTGGCAGCATGTGAGGGAAATTTTTGGACTCAATGGTATACTTCCCAGAAGGAACAGAGTGTGAGGATAGAGAAGAAAAGAAAGTTTAAACAAGAACCAAAAAAAAATGTCCAACGGAAAATGGAAAAAGCCCGTACACACTAGTTTGCAATGCTGTTTGAAGGACAAATTGGCAGAGGATCACGCTCTTCAAATGGATGAATGTGTGTGCACACGTGTGTGTGGGGTGTGTATGAGTCAAACTGGGGGGGAGTCCCCTTTCAGTAAGCTAAAAACACAAGAGATCACAAGTGAGACAAACGCCTTCTGACACCAACACACAACAACTCAAAAACACAAATAAACTGTCATCATATCATCTACTACCCCGTAACTTGGATTGGATTCAGAATGTGGGTACATTTATAGGTCGAAGTGTTTATTTCCTTCTTGCTGACTTGCTTCTTTAGAAATGATGTCAGACAGAAAGAAAAGAGGAAAGTCTAGAACCATGCACATGCTTCTAGCTGCTAAAACAAGCGACTGTGGTTTTCCCTCATTCCCACATTCTACAAAATTGTATTTGGGGGACATATCCTCACGGATGACACTGCGTGTTTCTGAATATGAAAAGACAAAGACAGAGGCTCTGTTTTAGTCTTCTGTTTTAAGCCCCAAGGTGGCATGTGACTGTTTCGATTTTAATCCAGATTAGAGTGCTTGCTGGCAATGACGTGGTTTCAAATGGCACGCGAGCTGATTTCCGTGTTGTTCTGTAGGTGGCAGCTGGCATGGGCCTAACTAAAATGTACATGTTTATGGTTACGCGGAGTTTTTCAGTGTAACTGTACCACTAATATTGTCCATTATTCATTCATTCATTTTCTAATCCACTTATAAACTTCTCATCCTGGTCAGGATTACAGTTGTTGTCTGTAAGTGGAAAAGAATTGCCATGAGACCCACTGCAGGATACCAACTGTGTTACACAAGTATAAATATTTGTTGGTGGTTGTTGTGGCTCAGTGGTTAAGGCTGTGTAACTACTAACTGGAAGGTCGTGGGATCAAATCTCAGCTCTGCCAAGCTGGCACTGTTCGGTCTTTGAGCATGCCTTTCATCCTTATATTGTGCAGGTTAATTGTGAGGTCACTCTATAGATAAGAGTGTCTGCTAAATTCTCAGTCGGTCACTTTAAAAACCATTTAAAATTACTGCTTTAAACTGCATTATTTATAACTTACTACTACCACATCCCTGGACTGGGACACCTGTCCTGGAAATTCTGGTGTACACTCTGGAAACCTAATGTTCTAGACAGCTTCTACTGAAGGGAGGACATATAAAGGCTTTAAACCTATGTGCACAACTTGACTTGGACACCAGAGAGTTGAAACTCCACTGAAGGAACGTGTGAACATGAGGAATAAGAGGAATGAACATTAATTTGCCACATTTTCGCAGCCTCAGCTCTACCCACCTCTTGCTGCAAGGCATGTTCCACCATCCCCTCCTCCCTCCTCTTCAGCAAACGCTTACACAGAACCATGGTAACTAAAGCCATGATGAACACACCCAGGTCAGGTGAAAGTAGTCTCACAACATTCCAAGGTTCATCCAGGGGTAGTCTGCAGGGGACACCGTCATAGATAACGTTACTCAATAACAGTGAATGCATGTGGAACGTAGTGTTTATCATATTAACAAAGCAATAACTGATTTAAATGGAACTGTCAGTCTAAGTTGGCAGTCCATCAGATGTATGTCTAACAGTGTGAGAAATTCTTTGCTGAATTTCATTCTGTACACGGACGTACCTGGACACGCCAATATGCCTTGAAAGGGTCTCCCATGTGCTACCTGTGGAGAACACGGTGATGAAAAGCAATTTTAAAATAAAAACTTGAACATGCAAAAACATTAGTCACACCGCAAACCATGATTCCATGGCCATGTTCATGGGTTAATCAGTTCAGGCTTCCGTAGGCTCTGAGAGTAAAACACATTGTTTAAGCAATCACCTGAAAGCTAACAGTCCATCAATCATTTTCCAATGCGTTAATGATAAGAACTGGCAGCAAGGTACGAATGAATGAGCTGCTCAGACTCAAAATGGTCAGGACCCCCACAGGACCAGCACAGATCAGGTAATATGAGAGTGGTGGATCATTCTCAGCACTGCTGTGACACTAACGTGGTGTTGGTGTGTTAATGTGTGTTATGCTGGTATGACTGGATCAGACACAGCAGTGCTGCTGGAGTTTTTAAACAACTCTGTGTCACTGCTGGACTGAAAACAGTCCACCAACCAAATGTTGGCTGCATCCTGTGAGCACTGATAAAAGATTAAAGGACAACTACCACAGACTGTGTAAAGGGGTCACTGGCTGAGCTACAAAGATCCTGTGTGCAGATGGGAGAAACTTCCAAAAGGTAAACCATTACTGTATAACACTCCACCAATCTGGGCTTTATGATAGAGTGGCCAGACAAAAGCCTCTCCTCAGCAAAAAATGTATAAAATATGTTTTCCATTAAAAATCATGAAATGAGCATAAGCTGAACCTGGCTTCCATGTACTTGGTATGTTCCTCATTTTGCTGCACTCAATCCTTTTGAATTTGTCCAAAATCTCATGATTCATGTTATTCCAGCATGACTTCATAATAATCCAATGAGCATCTTGTGATGTTTCTGAATGTGTCTTCAAGCGGAGCTTATATGCCCAGTGGGGTTTAGATCAGGTGCCGGTGAAGAAATGTGACAGCCAGGTTCACTCAAACTGTTATACTGGTTTTATGATTTATAATATAAAATGGATATAACATACAGTGGGGCAAAAAAGTATTTAGTCAGCCACTGATTGTGCAAGTTCTCCTACTTAGAAAGATGAGAGAAGTCTGTAATTTTCATCATAGGTACACTTCAACTATAAGAGACAAAATGAGGAAAAAAATCCAGGAAATCACACTGTAGGATTTTTAAAGAATTTCATTGTAAATCATGGTGGAAAATAAATATTTGGTCACCCACAAACAAGCAAGATTTCTGGCTCTCACAGACCTGTAACTTCTTCTTTAAGAAGCTCTTCTGTCCTCCACTCGTTACCTGTATTAATGGCACCTGTTTGACCTCATTATCTGTATAAAAGACACCTGTCCACAGCCTCAAACAGTCAGACTCCAAACTCAACCATGGCCAAGACCAAAGAGCTCTCGAAGGACACCAAGCAGGTTGGTGTGAATAAATCAACTGTGGAAGCAATTGTAAAAAATGGAAGACATACAAGACCATTGATAATCTCCCTCCATCTGGGGCTCCACGCAAGATCTATCCTGTGGGGTCAAATGAACATGAGAACGGTGAGCAAAAAATCCCAGAACTACACGGAGGGACCTGATGAATGACCTGCAGAGAGCTGGGACCAAAGTAACAAAGGCTAACACATCAGTTAACACACTAACGTCGAGAGGGGACTCAGATCCTGCAGTGTCAGGCGTGTCCCCCCTGCTTAAGCCAGTACATGTCCAGGCCCGTCTGAAGTTTGCCAGAGAGCATATGGATGATCCAGAAGAGGATTGGGAGAATATCATGTGGGTCAGATGGGAAACCAAATAGAAACTTTCTGGTAAAAAACTCAACTCGCCGTGTTTGGAGGAAGAAGAATGCTGAGTTTCAATCCCAAGAACACCATACCTACTGTGAAGCATGGTGGTGGAAACATCATGCTTTGGGGCTGTTTTTCTGCAAAGGGGTCAGGACGACTGATATGTGTTAAGGGAAGAATGAACGGGGCACATGTATCGTGAGATTTTAATCCAAAACCTCCTTCCATCAGTGAGAGCATTGAAGATGGAACGTGGCTGGGTCTTTCCAGCATGACAATGATCCCAAAAACACCACGCTCAGGCAACGAAGGAAGTGGCTCTGTAAAAAGCATTTCAAGGTCCTGGAGTGGCCTAGCCAGTCCTCCAGACCTCAAACCCCATAGAAAATGTGTAGAGGGAGTTGAAAGTCCATGTTGCCCCCAAACATCACTGCTCTAGAGGAGATCTGCATGGAGGAATGGGCCAAAATACCAGCTACAGTTGTGTGCCAACCTGGTGGAGACTTTACCCATGATGAAAATTTACATTCCTCTCTCACCTTTCTAAAAACTTGCACAATCAGTGGCTGACAAAATACTTTTTTACCCCACTGTAATATGCAGATATATATAAGCAAATGGCTGGAAGTAGAACAATCGATGCTAATTCTGTTATCTTTCCCCTTGCTTGTTTGGTTAAACCAGGGTGTCAATGATGATGTTTAATATATACCTTCCATAACCACTACTATGTAAAAAGAAATAATGTACACACTGATTTGGTCCCTCTACTCATCAGTCACTGCTTGTATGTCAGGGTCTTACAACTATTCTTGTTTCATCACACTGCAGGAATGCTTACGCACCATTTAGCTGACTCTTTAAAAATCATTTGAGAGTTCACAGATCTAGACTTCACTCACAGTTGTATCCCAGACTATCTTCCAGGTCAGGGACTGTGTAGAGGCAGACCTGGAATCCGGCATGCGCCAGCAGGAAGAGCAAACTGGTGCTGAAGAGAGCAATGACAAATCGCTCAGTGTGTCCTGTTGAGAGGGAGAAAACAGGAACATTAGAAAACATACATCATATATAATAATTCACACTACTGGGTTCACAGCAAAAGTAAGGGGAGAGCATGTTTCTAATTAAACTATAAAATGCTAGCGTGCAGACAGTCACAGGGCAGGCAGCATCCTATGATAAAGTTAATGACGCTCAATTACATGCTCAGTTAGGGCCAAAACAGGCTGGCAGGTTTAAGTGCTTCTAGGGTTTATAATAAGGAAAATAAAACAACAAAAATCCTAAGGGTGCCATGATAATTCACAGTTTAGGTTTATGGTGCAGCCCCCAAAAAACTCTCCAAAAGCCTTTAACACACTTTCACTGCAGGACAGAGGCAAGGCCATGAACACATCAGCTGCTTTAAGGTTAAAAGGACATTTTAGCATTTTTATAGATGTGTTTTGCTCTGTGGCCAGCAGAGACATTTCAAATTATGGTTTGTTTTGGCTGTCGTCAGACTGCACAATTAAAATCACATACAACACAGGGCCTGGGGTCTGACTTCACTAATGAAGGCTTTCATTTACACAGTCTGAGGTACTGCATACTCACTCCATCAGATCAGCATGGAATGAGATTATATGTTTGAGGAACACACAAGCTTTTTTTTACACGTCAACCACACCACAAAGTATTACGACTGAGCAATATTGTGATTTTAGATTATAAAAGACTCAAATGTTTCCTCTATCTGCCTTATAAGAACATCATACAAGCCTCATTTTATTACTTGCATGGAAAATGCTGACATGACACTAATGGTGTTCAAGTTGAAATCAAGTCAAGCCAAATGTATTTATATAGCACTTTTTACAACGGAGCATTGTCTCAAAGTAGCTTTATAAACATCCAAGCCCCAAATGAACGAGCCTAGAGCGACAGAGGCAAGGAAAAACTCTGTAAATGTTATAAGGAAGAAACCTTGTGAGGACCAGGACTCATAAAAGGGACCCAACCTCCTTGGGCAGCATAGCTGATATATGTAAGAATGAAAATAACTGACCTAAATGATATATTTATCATAATAGTTTAATTACACCGAAGCTAAATATAAAAATGTTTCCTCCAAGGGCTCCAAGGAAAAAGCTTGGGAACCACTGATATAAGACAATATTATATATATATATATAATAAATATATAACATTACTCTACTCGCTAACTAAATAACTTTTAACTTCTGTTTTCTCAAAATACACAATTAAATCACAAATATCACTGAGTGAGCAAGACCTTCAACATTTATTTGCCACTGTGACTGTGGTGGCCTAGCGGTTAAGGTACTGGACTTTGGACCAAAAGGTCCAAGCTTCAAATCCTACCTCTGCCAAGCTGCCACTGTTGGGTCCTTGAGCAAGACCCTTAACCCACAATTGCTTACATAACTGTAAGTCGCTCTGGATAAGGGCGTCTGCTAAATGCTGTAAATGTAACTGTATAGGCCAGATCTAACCATCAGTTATATGGAACTGGCTTGGACACAACAAACATGGCAGAACAGTTACTGCCAAATGATCAGTTTGCACTACTTTTGTGTAAAAACACTTCAGAAACATCTTCCATTTTATATTATTAATGTGTCATTATTTGTGGACACTTGCAGCAGTATCTTTTTCAATATATATTTTTAAAAGTGTACTTAATTTTAAAAACTGTGGAGCTATAGTGGGGCGAAAGTCTGAGAACACTAGTGACAATGCTTCTACTTTGCATTTCCTTGCAATTAATAGTGTTTTTCAAATACAAACTTTGTAGTAATTTCTTGAAACCCACAGCTGTCCTGGACTTTCCTTAACAGTCAGTTGACAAACTGCATTGACCATTTATGTTTGGTTGCAAATTAAGTCTTAAAACATGCACAAAAACTGTGATTAAATTGTGGATCATGATGCAGCCCAAATAAATCTTGTACCATGTTGCCAACCCATAAACCCAGTGTCTTTTTCTTTCAGGTTACTTTGACTTTATCACCACAACACAGAGAATACATTGAGTAATACACAGACTACAGAAGTACAGACCAGTGTGTAATGCAAAAGCTGGCTGAGTCATGGGGTGTTTCTGAAAGGGATGGCAGCCAATCTTAAGCCATACTGTGTCACCAAGGTAACGTGACCTTGTCCACACCAACATGAACGCTTTTGAAAATGCTGTTTTCATATTGTGCATTTCCAAAACAGCTTTAGAGACAGAAACAACAGGAAGCAACACATACTGGGCAAATGCACAATCGGGGCTATACACTTTAAAACAGCACATTTATAGTATGCACTAAAGAGTATATCAGCATCAGTACAACAGCAATGCTTGGTGTTCTGATTTCACTTATTTTTTAAGTGTGCTGTTTGAGGCTCAGCCAGACTGCATTGTCTGGAGTGCTTTCAAATGTACAGTCGTATGAAAAAGTTTGGGCACCCCTGATCATTTTCATGATTTTTCTTTATAAATCATTGGTTGTCCAGCTCAGCAATTTCAGGTAAATATATCATATAGCAGATGAACACCGTGATATTTGAGAAGTGAAATTAAGTTTATAGGTTTTACAGAAAGTGTGCAGTAATTATTCAAACAAAATTAGGCAGGTACAGCAAGAGTGCATAAATTTTGGAGGGCTGCCAGACGCCTGAATGGAGACTTGGGCAGGAGACGAGGCAGCGGAGCAATTCGTGCAGCCTCAACTTCGATGTATTGGCGACCGACCAGACGACCCTTTGTTTTTGTAGCTCAGTAATGGACAAAGCCTCTGCTATAAGATACAAGCAAATGGTAGGGGATCCAACTATGAGAAAGTGTAAGGTGGCCAATTGGAAGTTTTTCTCCTCTTTTTATCTTCTCTGAAAAGTGGCAAAATTGGAGCCTCAAAACAACTCTCAAATGGCCTGAAAACAAAGGTTATTCAACATCATGGTTCAGGGGAAGGATACAAAAAGCTATCTCAGAGATTTCAGCTGTCAGTTTCCACTGTGAGGAACAGTGAGGCAATGGAAGACCACAGGCACAGTTCTAGTTAAGGAACTCCCGAAGTGGCAGACCAAGAAAAATCTCAGATAGGCAGATGCAAAGGATGGTGAGAACAGTCATAGTCAAGCCACAGACCAGGTCCAAACACCTACAACCTCATCTTGCTGCAGATGGTGTCACTGTGCATCGTTCAACTATTCAGAGCAGTTTGCACAAGGAGAGGCTGTATGGGAGAGTAATGCAGAAGAAGCCTTTTCTGCAGACACGCCACAAACAGAGTCACTTGAGGTGTGCTACAGCACATTTGGACAATCCAGCTTCATTTTGGAATAAAGTGCAGTGTACTGATGAAACTAAAATGGAGTTATTTGGACATAACAATAAGCGATATGCATGGTGGAAAAAGAACACAGCATTCCCAAGACAAACACTTGCTACCCACAGTAAAATTTGGTGGTGGTTCCATCATGCTGTGGGGCTGTGTGGCCAGTGCAGGTACAGGCAATCTTGAGGGTCGCATGGATTCCAGTTAATATCAGCAGACTCTTGAGAACAATGTTCAAGAATCAGTGACAAAGTTGAACTTGCACCGAGGCCAACGACCCCAAACCCTGCTCAAAATCTACCAAGGCATTCATGCAGAGGAACCAGTACAACGTTCTGGAATGGCCATCTCAGTCCCCAGACATGAATATTACTGAAAATCTGTGTTGTGATTTAAAGTGGGCTGTCCATGCTCGGAAACCATCAAACCTGACTGAACTGGAGATGTTTTCTATAGAAGAATGGTCCAAAGCACCTTCAACCAGAAGGAGGCTCTACAAAATATGATGGTAATTTTTCTTGTTGGGGTGCCCAAATTTATGCACTGCCTAATTTTGTTTGAATGAATTACTGCACACTTCTGTAAAATTCCTATAAACTTTTAATTTCACTTCGCAAATAATATCACGTGTTATATGCTATATCATATATTTAACTCAAGTTGCTGATCTGAACAACCAATGATTTATAAACTAAAATCATGAAAATTATCAGGGGTGCCCAAACTTTTTCATACCACTGTAACAAGAGACTATACAGTAGCCAGAGCTTTCAGACAATACAGTGACATTTTATAAAGTAATCAGTCCTGGGTGGTGTTTTCTTAGGTAGAAACTGCCACTTCAGTGTGGATATCTGCCTCACGTTTTCCAGTGTACTTATGTTTTATGACACTAATGAGTCCATACTGGCTGGTGTACCCAAGCTTAATATGAGATGTATTGGACAAGAAACGATACATGTACACTGCCTTCAAAGATCTGCCCCATAGAGGCACTATTATACTCCAACACGTGACTGGATGCCTTTGTGCATCAGAATAGCGTCTGAATAGACAGCGTTTGTTCCTTTTGGAAGAAGACCGAGTTGGCTGCTGTGCCTTCAGTCAAAAGTAAAATCTCTGACCTTGAGTGGGTCACTTAATTGACTTACTAGACCATAATTCAAGTCAGATGCAGCCAGTTCCAGAGCTTTATGTAATGTACATAGCTATAAATGGCTAGAAAATGTATCTAAAATAGAGATGTGCAGAAATTTAAGTCAGCAAAACAATAAATATCACAGGACATAGGCATAGGAACAGTCTGGACAGGGTGTCAGTCCATTGTAGGAAATGTTCATAAGTAATTCGTATTATTATTGGAAATAGTATTGCAAAATTATCCGTTGTTCATACGAGTGCAGCACTTTCTCTAAAACTACATCTTTGGCTGAGATCCAATAATCACACGTATGAAGGTGTTCCTCTTATCCCTAAACATGTGAGAACATCTTTAAAGAACTGCACCAGTCCGCACAAAATCAACATTATTTCCGCATTATACTACATAAATTTTGAGCCCAAACACTTCTACAGCATTAGCTACTGTTTACAGTGTGTGTTTATGCAGTAAAAGACTTTGTGTTCTGTTTGTAGAACAAATACTGTGCTGAGTGAGGATTCAGAGCTCCGCCCTACAGCGTTTCATAACAGTAAACATCAAACTTTGCTGAGAAACTGCTACCTGGCTTTGATATCCTGGTTTGTTATCCCGGTTCAAATATGGCCTCTGGTGAAGTGAGGGCTAACAGTGCGAAAATAGTGGACGGAGTGTCTGAGGGCCCGAGGATGGTCCTGAGAAGGGACAGGACTGGTACAGGGAAGAGACCATACGTCTGTCATGTGGATTACAGTGGGAGCTGGGGTTCCACCTTTCAGGGTTAGCCGGGGATTATCTGCCAGTGCTTCAAAGGTGACTCTTAATGGACTACTACAATATAGAGTATATTTACATTTAATGCATTTGGCAAACACCCTTATCCAGAACAGCTTGCAATTGTGGGTTAAGGGCTTGGCTCTGGGGCTGAACAGTGGCAAGTCTAAAGTACCAGGGACTGTGGTAGCCTAGCGGGTAAGGTACTGGACTATGGACCAAAAGGTCCAGGGTTCAAATCCCACCTCTGCCAAGCTGCCACTGTTGGGTCCTTGTGCAAAGCCCTTAACCCACAACTGCTTGGATTGTAAGACTCTATCAATTGTAAGTCACTCTGTATAAGGGCGTCTGCTAAATGCTGTAAATGTAAATGTACCAGGACTTAAACCCTCAATCTTCTGACCAATACTATAGCACTTTAACTGCTGCACCACCACTGACCCCAAGTAAACATCCATCACTTAAAAATTAAACACTAAATAAAACAAAAGTGGAGGGTGTAGGCAGAGGTAAAAAAACTGTTCAGACCACAATCTACTTCTATTGTTTTACAGATCATCCAGTACAGTAGGTTAGTGGATCAGATAACGGTGAGGGTACTAAAAATCTCATACGATATAGTGGGAATTCCTAAGATGATATTCTAAAGTATTAGGAGTTTCAAACTTACAGAACCGGTTTGAGTCAAGGGCTCCTTGTGAAAAGCAAGGTCTTTAAAGAAGTGGTTTTCCAAGTGTGATGTGTTAGAACCTGACTGGCCTGCACAGAGATCTGACCCCAACCCCACCCAACACTTATTATGAACTGGAATGGCCACTGTGGTCCAGACCTTACAGACCAATATTAGAGGCACAGGCTTATGAAGAGATCTAAATGTACTTAAAAGTCTAAAAGGATAAATGTAATAAATTTGTTCAGTATATTAACCGTAGCTGCCAAAGATTTGGGACGCACCACCCAAACAACAGGTGACTGCTCCAGATGAGGCAACATAATGATGATTGCAGATAAGAATATGAATAACAAATGAATAATTACTTGTGATTCATCAAATTATGATCCCAATTACTGCATTTCTTCTATACATGATTACTTTTTGACAGCAAGACGTCTCCTGACTGCTTGCTAATTTTGGCACTACTGCTCTACATGGCTGCGTTCCAGGGCTAACTGTACACCACAGGTATAATTAACAGTGAGTTTTAGGCCATGTGTTGGGTGCTATTTTAAGACACAAGAGGGAATAAGGTGCTACCCTGCACCGGTATAATGCAATTTACAAGTACATAAAATGTTTACAGGTCAAAGATGAGATAATATTGACATTTGGATGTACGGAAAACATAACCCTAAAAAAAATACTCAATGGTGTGAGCTTCCAAAGACGCATAATCCAGGCATAATGCACATAATCCAGTCCAGTTGGCGGCAATAGTGCACCAATATGGACAGTGTGGACTGTGGTGGCCTAGTGGTTAAGGTACTGGACTATGGACCACAAGGTCCAGGGTTCAAACCCCACCTCTGCCAAGCTGCCACTGTTGGGTCCTTGAGCAAGGCTCTTAACCCACAATTGCTTGGATTGTAAGACTGTACCAATTGTAAGTCGCTCTGAATAAGGGCATCTGCTAAATGCTGTAAATGTGGTGTGCCAATTCCCATAAAACATAAAAGAAGAAGAACTAGGGCGCAATCATAGACATATTATGTATATTACATTATATAATCATATTTCAGACACCCCCTCAGTCACACCGCCGCTGCCCCATTGATAAGACATGACGACATTGCATTAGCCTCAGCTATAGTTGCACTCTATTTTGACTTATTTCATGTCTTTACATATCAGTTATTTAGTGTATTTATTGATTGTGTTACATTCCTTTGCTTTTTTCATGCTTTTAGTCATTAATATGAAAATATAGCCATAAACAGCAATCATATCTTATTTAGATTACTTCTATAGGGAAATTTGATTATGACTTCAAAGAAAACAATTAAGTTCCAAATCTGTGGTTCCACTCTGTGTGTGTGTACATACATATATATGTATACACACACATAGTCATACACACATACTGCCAAATCTGCCAAAGAGGGAAAAAAAGTGCTGGAGTTTTCCTCAAGGAATTTCCTCTAAACAGAGACTCTGGTTTTATCCCCAGGCATGTGTCCAGCAGCACCATGGTATTTTGTAGCTTTACAAGCAAGTTTCTTTTCCTTCCAAGGATGTTCAGTTCAGTTAATGCTACATATCAGTGTAATGCGTTCAGCTTTGCAGATCAGACTTGCAGAATCATCAATTACTTTATAAAATGTTTCTGAGAGGAGAATTGTGAGGGCAGGTGAAACGGAAATCATTCATTTTACTGACAAAATGCTCTAAATTTGGCAGATCAGAAAGTTGGGAACAACCACAAGAAGGACTCGTGAAAAAATATGCTTTAACATTATAATTCTTAAAAGTGCTTGTAAAAAGTGTTTGTTTGAGCCAGTTGAAGGCATTGGAATTACACTTACAGCATTTAGCAGACGCCCTTATCCAGAGTGACTTACAATTGGTACAGTCTTACAATCCAAGCTATTGTGGGTTAAGGGTCTTGCTCAAGGACCCAACAGTGGCAGCTTGGCAGAGGTGGGATTTGAACCCTGGACCTTCTGGTCCGTAGTCCAGTACCTTACCCATTAGGCTACCACAGTCCCACAGCATTGTACAGTGCCTTGCAAAAGTATTCGGCCCCCTTGAACTTTTCAAACTTTTGCCACATTTCAGGCTTCAAACATAAAGATATGAAATTGCAATTTTTTGTGAAGAATCAACAACAAGTGGGACACAATTGTGAAGTCGAACGAAATGTGTTGGATATTTTAAACTTTTTTTAGAAATAAAAAACTGAAAAGTGGAGCGTGCAAAATTATTCGGCCCCTTTACTTTCAGTGCAGCAAACTCACTCCAGAAGTTCAGTAAGAATCTCTGAATGATCCAGTGTTGACCTAAATGACTGATGATGATAAATAGAATCCACCTGTGTGTAATCAAGTCTCCGTATAAATGCACATGCTCTGTGATGGTCTCAGAGTTCTGTTTAAAGCGCAGAGAGCATCATGAAGACCAAAGCAACACACCAGGCAGGTCCGAGATACTGTTGTGGAGAAGTTTAAGCCGGATTTCTCAAGCTTTAAACATCTCAAGGAGCACTGTGCAAGTGATCATATTGAAATGTAAGGAGTATCAGAGCACTGCAAATCTACCAAGACCCGGCCGTCCCTCTAAACCTTCAGCTCAAACAAGGAGAAGACTGATCAGAGATGCAGCCAAGAGGCCCATGATCACTCTGGATGAACTGCAGAGATCTACAGCTGAGGTGGGAGACTCTGTCCATAGGACAACAATCAGTCGTACACTGCACAAATCTGGCCTTTATGGAAGAGTGGCAAGAAGAAAGCCATTTCTCAAAGATATCCATAAAAAGTTTGCCACAAGCCACCTGGGAGACACCAAACATGTGGAAGAAGGTGCTCTGGTCAGACCAACTTTTTGGCCACAATGCAAAACGTTATGTTTGGCGTAAAAGCAACACAGCTCATCACCCTGAACACACCATCCCCCACTGTCAAACATGGTGGTGGCAGCATCATGTTTGGGCCTGCTTTTCTTCAGCAGGGAACGGGGAAGATGGGTTACAATTGATGGGAAGATAGATGGAGCCAAAAATACAGGACCATTCTGGAGAAAAAACCTGTTGGGGTCTGCAAAAGACCTGAGACTGGGACGGAGATTTACCTTCCAACAAGACAATGATCCAAAACATAAAGCAAAATCTACAATGGAGTGGTTCACAAATAAACGTATCCAGGTGTTAGAATGGCCAAGTCAAAGTCCAGACCTGAATCCAATCGAGAATCTGTGGAAAGAGCTGAAAACTGCTGTTCACAAACGCTCTCCATCCAACCTCACTGAGCTCCAGCTGTTTTGGGCAAAAAAATGTCATTCTCTCGATGTGCAAAACTGATAGAGACATACCCCAAGCGACTTGCAGCTGTAATCGCAGCAAAAAGGTGGCGCTACAAAGTATTAACGCAAGGGGGCCGAATAATTTTGCACGCCCCACTCTTCAGTTTTTTTATTTCTAAAAAAGTTTTTAAAATATCCAATAAAATTTCGTTCCACTTCATGATTGTTGTCCGCTTGTTGTTGATTCTTCACAAAAAATTACAATTTCACATCTTTATGTTTAAAGCCTGAAATGTGGCAAAATGTTGAAAAGTTCAAGGGGGCCGAATACTTTTGCAAGGCACTGTATATGAGCATGCACACGACCTCCACCTCTTTTTGAGCTGGGAAATACCCTGATACCATAAACTGCAATACATTTCACATAAACGTTTCCCATTACAATCAGAAGTTCCCATTGGAAACACAACAATTGTTTAGACATTCTCCAGTTGTCTAAACAATTTCTAGAGCCACATGTTTCAGTAACTTGATAAAAAGTCCTACAGACTGAATACGTGTGATGGAAAAGCAAGACAAGAGGAGCTCAGCCTCTAACACACTAAGCATGTGTTGGTCAGAGCTTGGAGTTACAGGCACTCCCACCCACTGCAATGCTTTGCTGCTCTGTATTTATCTTTCCAGTTTGCCATTTTTAACTAGATCTCTCTCCTGCAAAATCCCTACTCCTGCTTTCACTACAGATAAACAGCACTGACTTTGCAGTAAGCTCCACAAACAAGAAGGAAATCAGAAATCCAACATAGTCTTTCCACAAAAAGTATCTGTGGACATTGTTGTAATAAGACACGAGCCTCAACTGCACCTGACGATCCTGTACGGTGATGTGAGGGCTAAAAGAACTTACACTGAAACTGTGGAAAGAACAACAATCAGCAAGGGCAAACAGGGCGGTGGGATTTATAAAGCTCCACAGGACATTTACAGCTAGCGTAGCGCTCGCGCACACAGACACAGAGGAGGCAGACTTTTTAAGGTTCATTTCATTCCACCAAAAACATTACCATTAACATTTAATGGCAGGATCATTGCCTTATATACAGAATATCCATCCAGGCCAAAATATTCTGACATTTTCTTTTAAAACTAACACCAGGGAATAGTAAATCCCCATGTTTTGCAATGTGTAAAGTGAGTTGCTGTAATTCACCTGGGTACCCTGCACAGGCAGTTTGTTTTTCCAAAAGCCAAACTACAGTGCAGGGTGTTTCCAGACTGAAAGCTGAGCAAACGGACCCAGACCAGGGTGGAGGACAGCAAGTGGTAAAGCACTAGGTAGGAGAATGTCTATTCAGTCTGGTTTTTTTCCACAACATTTACATTTACCGGATTTAGCCAATGCCCTCACACAGGTACACTCTTACAATATACAATCCAAGTAAGTGTTTGGTTAAGGTTAGTGCTGGGCTTTATACATGTTGTGTGTATATTTGCTGAACTATTATAACCTTATTACTTAGGAAACTCATTCCTTACATATAACATCTAGGATGCCCAATGAGGTTTGGGTCTCTTTTCGAGTCCTGATCCTCCCAAGATTTTTTCCCTATAACATCTAGAGAATTTCTAGCCACTGGCGGCTTCCTTTCACTAGCAGGAAAAAAGCACTAGCACTGATTTCTATAGCCAAAGCATGCCCACACAGACTAACATGCCACTTTTACTATATCCATCTGCCACCTTTGCCCATGCTTCAATCAGCCAAACTGTAATGGCAGACCTCCAGAGAGTTATTACTTTTGCATTTTGTTACAGGGTTGACCCACATGGAATTAAAATAGTGCAGAAACACTAAACACCACTTATTTTTGGAAAACGCATTGAGCATTCAACCTGAAACAGCATTTCAGCAAACATAAATCTAGTTCTGGGACTCTCACGGTTGGAATGCGTCTTTATCTCACTACTTTGGCCCAAATACTCCTCAAAGCTGTTCATTAACAAAACACATAAGAAGGAAGGGGGGTTTTGCATTCCATGGATTACTGATATTCCTTTTCTGTGCAGTGTCAGTGCTGGTGTTACATGTAGATTTTTCCAGACTTTTGCACCACATAAAATGCTTTTCATTCAGACACACACAAAGAAGTTCAGTTCTGGCACCTGAAAGCTGCTGGAATGCCAGTGGCATTAACTGAAAGCAAACTGATTTAAGATTATATATGGCAAAAATTCATGCAACAACCTTGAATCACAATCTGACCATTACAATCATTGCCACAGTCTGAGTAGTAGCTACAGTGCTATTGCTGTTGCAGAATCATTTATTTGCCAAGTACATGAAGTACAACGAATTTTTCTTGGTGCAGGTGTCAGGTAAAAAACATTACAACTTTCAGATTAGATCAGTCCTGTAACCCTCAGTCCCAGTTAACACAAGAGTGTGTTTAATAGCTTAATACCCTACAATACCTGTCTGTCACGATCCAATGAGAGTGCATTCGTGTAATGATAAATGTCACATATACAGCGCTGTGCAAAAGTCTTAGGTCACCATTAGATTTATGGTTTGACTAAATGGTACAATGGTATTGTATATCATACATTACATACTGCTGACGATTGGACGCAAACATTTCTAACTTGGGTTTGTCACTCCATAATAATCTTTTCCACTGATCTTCATTCTTCCTGAGCTTCATCCTATTCCCCTTCTGAAAAAGTGGTTTCTTGGTTGCTACCCTTTCCAAAAAAGACCATTCCAGATCATGCTTCTTCACTTTACTTGCCACTGTAGCCCATTTTTTTCTGTACTTGCCACTGTAGCCTGTTTTTTTTTTTAAATGGCATCAGGTCACAACCTCTAACCCTACTGGCAGCAGAAACCAGTTTCAAAAAACATTCAGTAGCCTAGTATTAGCAAACTGGTAAAAGTATGTTTCTAACATGTAAAACTGGAGAGAGTTCAAGTCTTGGCGTTGCCTCTGGTCTGGCTGGGCACTGCCCAGGCCGAGCTGGCTGTGTCTGAGGGTAGGAATTTTGGATGACATTACATCTCTGGAGGTTCATTGGTGTGTGCTTGCTGTCTCCTTGGAAATCCAGTGAAAAATAAGCTCCTCTCTTGACAGAGAGATCAGCACTTGTCAGGGAATATCAACAGGGAATTGGGCAATTGGACAAACTAACAAGAAAACACTTCAGTTTTCCACCTCCAAAAATAAGTTCATCAACTTTGCTCCCTGATCTCCTAAAACGGATCCATAAAAACAGCCAACTATGAGAAGAACTTGGCTGGCTTGCACAGAACCCTGTCCATAACTCCATCAGACAATGTTGAGCTTCTATAACTAATCAAATGAACAACATGGGATGTTTTGTTAATTACTGGTGAAGGACATGAGGAGAATCACCATCACAGCCATTAATGAATGGTCCATGTAAAGGGAAACATTTTTACTCTTCCATGGTCCATGTTTATGCCATTGTGATGTAAGCTTATATTGAAAGTATTAAAGATGAATAAACCGGATTGGTGCATGACTGCATGAATACGGTTTACACCCTATAAATATCTCATTAATAAGACTAATGATGAAAGTGTATATATTTGTTCCAGCATATTTTGTTCCATTACTCAGCTTGGGATCAACCCTTCCCACTGGCATAAATGGCTACGTTGGTGTGAGAATTGCTTGTTAAATTGCTCTTCTGAAATAACAGAGTTGAGTAACATGTCACTTCTGGGTCTGTGCCGAGGGCAGAAGGCAGACAGACTCAGGGGAGCGCATCCTCCTTCCTGATCTTTCACCAAGTCCCACACCAACTCATAGGAGGACATGGAAGCTCTCGGCCCACTCAAATACCAGTGGCTGGGAACTTTTTAGATACCGCTCAGACATTACACAAACATCTTGAGAAGAAAAGTTCATAATGTACATTCACTGAAGCACGTAGCCATGGTAATACTGCCGTGTGACTACATCTAAGCATGCAGTTACGGTACAGAGGTACTGTTCAAAAATACAGGTACTCCCTGATTTATGATGGGGATACGATCCGACAAATGTTTCATAAATGTAAGTTATCGTAAACTGAGGAGTTAAATTTATACTGTATATATCATAGTGTAGCGTACATTAAACATGTTTAAAACACGACTGCGACCGGACGTATTTAATATCTCATGTAATTTATTGAATAACGTATTGAAAGTGAAAAGCAAAAACGAATACTGCGCAACCACAGCTTTTCCTCACTATATTTTACGTGATGCCCTACATAACGCACTGCCGACTTCCTCATCAGATTGCAAGAGAGTATTGTACTGCATATCGCATGCCCATAAAAATTCGAGATTCAGAGCACAGTTTCTGCTGAATGTGTAATTGTGTTTATTATCGGATTCCCATCGTAATGTCGAAATATCGTAAGTCAGGCTATTGTGAAATGGGGAGTATCTGGACACCTATGTCCGACTGGAGAATTAGAAGGTGTATCTCTAGCAGGTAATACTACTGCTGGGGTGGGGTATTAAAACCAAAATTCCAAGAACCAGGTACCTGTTAAAAAAATAGAATTTCAATTCCACCTATTGGTTCCATCTCTGTATTTATGCTTCAAATACACAGTAGTGCAAAAATAAGTCTCTAAGCAGGCACTTATCTGCCAGGACCAGTGCATCATTAAATCACGTACGTCGTGTAGTTTTGTTTTGATATGCTCTTTGGAAGCTTTAGCAGAAGAAGAATGCTCAAAAACGCTCAAAAGATTGGCTCAATGAAAATGCAATGTTTGTGGAAAGTTGTGTTGTGAAGAAGGTGGCAAAACATCCAAGACACCAGCATGATATTGCTGTATTCACGACTCTGGTCTCCTAGCGCAAAGTCTGAAACACTTAACATGGAGAAAAAAGCTTAACGTAGATTAATGCCCTAAAACAATGACCTAGGAAAACCAAACGGCTCTCAATTACTACTGTGATACAAAAGGAAAGCAATCACTTTTATAGTAAGCTATTCTTCTTCCCATTTACACATATTATAAGTAAAGCTCTTAAAATAACAATGAAAAATGATTACTGTCCCTTTGGACCACATGTTCATCAGTAGACCGTACTTATGAGCAGGGGTAATTGAGAGAAGTTTGGTGTTCCGAGGTCACTACTTTAGTACATTAAGCCATAATAAGCTTTTTACTTACAATAGATTTAAAAATGGGAAGAAAAAAAGCTTAAAGTAAAAATGACTACTTTTGAAGCTGAAATATAAAAGAAGACATTATTAATACCTAAACATTTTCCATCTTTTTTTTCACCATTTTGGAATCGAAACTTGGAATCTATAAGTAGAATTGGAATCAATAAAATGCAAACGATACCCGACCCTAACTACTACATAACTCAATGCGAACCAATATTAGGGAGCCTTGGGGCACGTGCATGAAGTGACCCGTGAACATCTCTGCTCAGCAGTGTCCAGAAAGCTGATCACATAATATAAATGGTGCAATTAAAGCTGATTTATTGCCATCAAGTCAGTCACCTCTGTAAGCTGATCTGAATACTAACTCTAGCAGGGGGTGCAAGTGCGACATTTTCTCTGCCGTAACACAACAACCTAACCAGACAGAATGAAAATTTGTGTGAAGAAAATCTGGCATTTAAAGCAAAGCAGCAAAACAACTGTTTGGTTAGCATGTACATTTAATAGCATGTACGCTAGCTAGCAAAGTGTAGGCAAAGTTGTCAGTTAACCTTTTTGTAACAAGTTACATTTGTTCAAGTCTTACTTGGACTCACATGCCAGAGCCTCTAGAACCGACTACAGACTGATAAGGAACAACTCATAAAATATATAAAGCGTACCAATTAGTATGTCAAATTAGTTCATAAACCATGGGACCACAACCGTCCATTTGATAACTAGCATGCAGTTTAGGATTCCTATCTACTTCAGACTACATATATAGTGGGGCAAAAAAGTATTTAGCCACTGATTGTGCAAGTTCTCCTACTTTGAAAGATGAGAGAAGTCTGTAATATTCAACATGGGTACACTTCAACTATGAGAGACAAAATGAGAAAAAAATCCAGGAAATCCCATTGTCGGACTTTTAAAGAATTTAGTTGAAAATTATTGTGGAAAATAAGTATTTGGTCACCCACAAACAAGCAAGATGTGAATAAATCAACTGTGGGAGCAATTGTAAGAAAACGGAAGACATACAAGACCATTGATAATCTCCCTCGATATGGGGCTCCATGCAAGATCTCATCCTGTGGGGTCAAAATGATCATGAGAACGGTGAGCAAACATCCCAGAACTACACGGAGGGACCTGATGAATGACCTGCAAAGAGCTGGGGACCAAGTAACAAGGCTACCATCAGTAAACACACTACGCTGAGAGGGACTCAGATCCCGCAGTGGCCAGGGTGTGTCCCCTGCTTAAGCCAGTACATGTCCAGGCCCATCTGAAGTTTGCCAGAGAGCATATGGATGATCCAGAAGAGGATTGGGGAATATCATGTGGTCAGATGAAACCAAAATGGAACTTTTTGGTAAAAACTCAACTCGTCCTGTTTGGAGGAAGAAGAATGCTGAGTTGCGCCATACCTACTGTGAAGCATTGGGGATGGAAACATCATGCTTTGGGGGCTGTTTTTCTGCAAGAGTGGCAGGACGACTGATCCGTTTTAAGTGACAGAATGAACAAGGGCCATGTATCGTGAGATTTTAAGCCCAAAACCTCCTTCCATCTGTGAGAGCAGTTAAGATGGAACGTGTGCTGGGTCTTCCAGCATGACAATGATCCCAAACCACACCGCTCGGGCAACGAAGGACTGGCTCCGAGAGAAAGCAATTGAAAGGTCCTGGGAGTGGGCCTAGCCAGTCTCCAGACCTACCCTCAACCCCATAGAAAATGTGTGGTGGAGTTGGGGAGTTGAAAGTCCATGTTGCCCCAAAACATCACTGCCTCTAGAGGAGATCTGCATGGAGGAATGGGCCAAAATACCAGCTACAGGGTGTGCCAACCTGGTGAAGACTTACAGGAAACGAACTGACCTTGTCATTGCCAAACAAAGGTTATGTTACAAAGTATTGAGTTGAACCAAATTTATTGACCAAATACTTATTTTCCACCATAATTTACAATCAAATTTTTTAAAAATCCTACAATGTGATTTCCTGGATTTTTTCCTCATTTTGTCTCTCATACTTGAAGTGTACCTGTGATGAAAATTACAGACCTCTCTCATCTTTCTAGGTAGGAGAACTTGCACAATCAGTGGCTGACTAAATACTTTTTTGCCCCACTGTATTACAAAACTACATGATCATCATCATCAACATAGTTCTCAAATCTGGCTGTGTCTCAAATCACATATTATGAATTAAACTCACATATACTACCTATGCAAAAATTGAGCTATATCACTACATTCACTATACTATGCTTCTGACAAATCCCCTTCTATTTACATTTGGTCATTTAGCAGATGCAAAGCAATATGATAATCTTACAGAGCAAGTACAGCTTATCAAGCCCTAAGCCTGCAAGTGCAGCCTCCAACATGTTCTTGTCCTTGCTTCCTGTCCATGCTTGGTAAAATTCTCTTTAACCACTTATCTCCATCAACCCATATTAAACATCTGATCTAACTGGTGATTATACCATGGCATGCACTGGACTGTCATACAGGACTATTCCGGGAAACATGCGACTCCTTTAAACAGGTAAAGTCTACAACAAAGACATCTTAAAGACACTGAACAGCTTCAAATCTCGTCAATCTGATTAATAAGAACTGCTAAACTTTCCGATGTTTTTCCAATGTTCTCAAAAATTCACTGGTTTAAATCTCTATGCATTTCTGGCCTTGAAATCTTAGTTTTAAGAGCTTTTTTAATTTCCCTCATGACCTCTACATTAATCCATACTGATAGCTAGGTCTGTTTCTGACAGCCAGACATTTCTGTATTAAATGTTCAGGGTCAATAAGTAAGCAGTGTAGGAAAATACTGAGGAAATTCTCCTGCTTTGGCAGTGTATTACTCTACTAATCTCCATGGTGTATTATCCCGAATAAGCTACTTAGCTGAATACATTACACAAAAAATAAAAGCAAAATACAAACCATCACAACCTGCATGCATCTCTCTATTTCTATAGTGCTTTTATTACAATGGATAATTGTCTCAAAGCAACTTTTTTCTGTTATCTCCTATTATCTAAGCCCAATCCCAAACTGAGCAAGCCTAGGGTGACAGCAGCAAAGAATAACTGGCTAAACGTTATAAGGAAGGAACCTTGGGAGGGACGCCAAAAAGGGACCCATCCTCCTTGAGTGGCTTTCATGTTATATGTAAGAATGAAACTTTTTTTTAAATATACAGGAAGAAGACAGGGATTATCTCATGGAACATACTGGAACAAGCTCCCACTATCACAAAACATCAAAATTAAGGGAAAAATGTTTTTAAAACATCTCTATTTTGCAAGATCATTGGTAGGGAAGAGGGGCGAGTGGTTGGATCTGGACCCTATGCCTGAATTCACCGAGTGCAGGCAGAAGCACACCAATTTCTTGCAGGGCTGAGTAGATCCAGCCTTCCCTCCATCACAACACTGCATACAAGCTAATGATCGACCACAGATGGAATACCAGTCCAAAGTAAACTCAGAGAGAACACACCAAGCTCCACACAGGCCACAACAAGAAAAATCAAACTCAAACCCAGGAGCTTACCACTAACCACTACAACCCCAGTATCAACGACCTATTTAATATTGCATATACCAAAAAGTTATCATCAAAAGGCCCAAATCATTCTATAAACCCCTGGATATTCTACATGAGGAAACCACCCTCCAGTATATTTTTGCCAAGATGTGAAATGGAAATCTCATGGGAAGTAAAGCCAACCAAGACACATGGAGATAGTTAACAGAAAAAGAAAGACAGCAGTTTGGATACTCTTAAGGAAAACTGGAGGGGTTTTCTCAATAAAAACAATCTACTTTCCAAAAAGCATTTTAAATGCATAAAAACTGTCTGATAAATTGACTGTCTGGGCTGGTTTTCTCAATGTTCTTCAATTTCCTCCAACCCTTGATAAACATGCAAAAAAAAAGGACATCTAAAGGTCCCTCAGTGGCTATTGTTAATGTTCACGAGTCCGTCATCAGGAGAACACTGAACAACAATCGCAAGATTACAAAGTGAAATTTGTGACTCATGGTGGTGTTACGCAGTATCATGGTTTGGCAATGTTTTACTGCATCCAGGTCAGTATGACTTGCCATCATTGACAGAACAATGATTTTTGAGTTAGACCAGCAAACTGTACAATGTCAGGACATCTGTCCATGACCTGAATCTCAAGAGAATGTGGGTCATGCAGCAACAACTAAGCATACAAGTCATTCTACCAAAGAATCTTTACAGAATAATAAAATAAATATTTCAGAATGGCCAAGTCAGAGTCCAGACCATAATCCAATAGAAAAGATGTGGAAGGAGCTGAAGCGAGGAGTTAATGTGAGGAAACCCATCAACATGCCAGAGACAAAGCTGTTCTGTCTGGAAGAATGAGCTGAACTTCCTCAATGTGCAGGACTGTTTGTTAGTTTGCTGCACGGGGTTGGCCCGTTCGGTGGTGGTCACAAACGACACTCCAGGCAAATCTTCACACACCTTTACCATTTCAGAGATGTATAATAATGGATCATTTTCCTCAAGAAATAAATAACAAACTATAATATTATTATTATTGGGTGGAACAGTGGCTCGGTGGGTAGCACTGTCACCTCAAAGCAAGAAATTCCTGGTTCAGTCTCATTGGGAGTGGTCTGGGACCGTTCTGTGTGGAGTTTGCATGTCCTCCCCATGCCTGTGCAGGTTTACTCCAAGTGCTTTGGTTTCCTCCCACAGTCTAAAGACATGCATTAGATAATAATAGGTTAACTAATTACGCTAAAGTGGCCGTAGTGTGGAAGTCTATTTGCCCTATGATGGATTGGCGCTCTGTCTAGGGTTGTTCCTGCTTTGAACCCTGTGCCACCGGCTATCCCACAACTCTGTCCAAGATTAAGCAGATAAGAAAGTGAATTAATAAATGAACGAACAATAATATTATTGTCTCATTTGTTTAACTGAATTCTATTTTGTTTTAGATCATATTTATCCACTGCAGTTTATTATTTTTCTGACTTTCCCACTCGCACAGCCACATGATTTTAATATAAGATTGTATTGTTGGTTTGATGTCTGTAGCTGGTAGCTTGATGTCCATTGGTAATATGGCTATGGTGTTGTGTGCCACCCTGTCGGCTTTTTCATTCCCAGGTATGCCAATATGGCTTGGGATCCAGCATATTATTTATATCAAATATCTGAAGGGTGAGGTATTGGATTTTGACTAGTGTGTCATTGATTACTGGGTGCTTCTGGGTCATAGGCTCTAGAGCCTGAATACATGATCTTAAGTTCGAACATATTATTGATAGAGCTTTTTGCTTCTCCTCAATGTATTCCAGGGCCATCACTATGGCTGTTGCTTCTGCCATGAAGATGGAACTCCACTTTGGTAATCCAGCTGTCTGTGAGAAAGTTCCAGACATTTGGACTCATCTGTATATACAGTATAAATGTCTATTTAGGATACATCTCGGTGAAGTGGCCAAAGTCCTGTTGGTACGTGACTAGGTGTGGTAGTTGGTAATTGACTTGGGGTATTATCACATTCCATTGTGGGACAGGTGGTATATATTGGGCTAAGTCATGGATATTCAAGCTCATACTTTGTACGTGTTGAGCTAGTCGTATGCCCAGGGTCTAGATCGTATTTGCTCCGAGGGGCAGTGTATGTGGTCTTGTCAGTGGGAAGACTTAACATGGGTTGGGTTTCGCAGATTACTCTTGAGTTTTGTGATAAATTGCAATGAGAGTATGAGGTATCTCCGCTTTAGTGGTGGTTCTCAAGCCTGGACGTATAGGCTGTGCATTGAAGAGGTTTTGAAGGCTCCTATTGCCAGTCTTATGCCTTCATGATGTATATAGTTTAGCCTTGTCACATATGTTCTCCTGGCTGCTCCATACAGACTGCATCCATAATCCATTTTGGAGCATAACTTTGCTTGGTACGAAAGGCACCAGTCACTCAAATATTGACATGTTACAACTGAGGTATGCAGAAGAGCATCTCTGGATGCACAACACATAAAACCTTGAAGAACATGCAACTAATGATACAGTTCACACGAGCTCACCAAACTGGACAACAGAAGGTTGGAAAAATTATGCCTGATCTGACGAATCTCGATGTATGCTGCAACGTTAGGATGGTAGGGTCAGAATTTACTGCAAATAACATTAAGGCATGGATCCATCCTGCCTCATATCAATGGTTCAGGCTGCTGGATATTTTCTTGGCACTCTCCGGTCCTCTTAAAACCAACTGAGCATTGTTTAATCGCCACGGCCTACCTGAGTATTGCTGCTGACCAGAGTGTATCATATTCTGGCTACTTCCAGCAGGATAACACACCATGTCACAAAGCTCAAATCATCTCAAACTGTTTTTTTGAACATGACAATGACACTGTACCCAAATGGCCTCCAAAGTCACCGGATCTCAATCCAGTAGAGCACCACTGGGATGCGATGGAATACGAAATGTACATTATGGATGTGCAACCAATAAATCTACAGCAGCTGTGTGATGTTATCATGTTAATATGGAGCAAAATCTCTGAGAAATGTTTCCAGCACCTCGTCGAATCTATGTCATGGGGAATTACTTAAGGCAGTTCTGAAAGCAAAAGGGCTCCAACTCAGTAATGCAATGTGTACCTAATAAAGTAACCTAATAAAGTGAGTGGATATGTATGTTAAAAGAATATAAAAATGTCCACAGCAGTCAGGATTACCTGTGACAGAGTCTCCAGACCACATGTCAACTGAGTGGCAATGAGTCTGGTGAAGAGAAATGAGAGAACAATACGGATACCCTTCTACATCTACATAATTTAAGTGTAGCCTTATTTATGAATAAGTCATATACACATACTAAAAACAGATTTGAATTCAGCATAAAAAGTACTATAATAGCCAAGTATTTTAGGTTTTATTTTAGTATGACATTAAACGCATAAATGTTTGTTGCCCAGTATTTTCCTTTAAACATAGAACTCTTGCCCTTATTACACAAGTCCATCTTGTAGTTATATCAACCAGCAGAGAAAGTTCAGACTGTTCAGGCTAATAAACATTTCCCTCTGACTTAATCTGACCAAAATGCATTTCTGGCTGGTATGCTGGAGCAGTGATCTATTCTTTCCACAACATTATAGAGCCAGTGTGGTCATCAAACTGCTTAAATGTTCCGAGTCTTCCTAAATCTCTCTGATACACTCAGTGCACATATCCATATCCTGGCATTTCATTTCTGGCAAGGAGCAATATGGTTTTAATTACTGAAAAGCCCCTCTGTTCTGTGTCATCCTTCAGTTCGCTGTGGCTGGTGATGGAAATTATTTTCCTGCAGTAAATTCTCTTAGTAACGGCTGATCCTGTGTGAGAAGCTTAAATGCATCCAAATATTTTAATACACTGATCAGGCATAACATTAAGACCTTATTTCTACAATCATTGTCCATTTCATCAGTTTCACTTACCAAACAGGAGCACTTTGTAGTTCTACAATTACAGACTGTAGTCCATCTGTTTCTCTACATACTTTGTCAGTCTCCTCTACTCTGTTCTCTAATGGTCAGGACCACCACCGGACCAGCACAGATCAGGTACTATTTGAGCGGTAGATCATTCTCAGCACTGCAGTGATGCTGATGGGGTGGTGGTGTGTTAGTGTGTGTTCTGGTATGAGTGAATCAGAGACAGCAGTGCTGCTGGAGGTTTTAAACACCTCAGTGTCACTGTTGGACTGAAAATATTCCACCAACCAAAAATGTCCAGCCACCAGCATGTTGTAGGCAGCATGCAGTGCTGAGAATGATCCACCACCCAAATGGTACCTGAGATGTGCTGGTCCTGTGGGGGTCCTGACCATTAGTGAACAAAGTAAAGGTGACCAAAAATATGTAGATAAACAGATGGACTACAGTCTGTAAACTACAAAGTGCTTCTGTATGGTAAATGAAACTGGTAACATGGACAAAGAGTGTAGAAACACAGAGGTAGCCATAATGTTATGCCTGATCGGAGTATATTCAATGATTTATTCAAGGACCTAGCTCTGACATAAGCAAAGTAAATGGTGCTTTTTAAACCAAAAAGGAAAGCAGCACAAATTCTGATTTCGCTGTGCCGTCTTATCACATGGCAGGAACTGATAAGGTTTATTGCATCCTTGAAGCATGAAAGATACACTGACCAAACAATACTCCATGGACAACAGTGTGTTGTGTGTGTGTGGGTGTGTGTTCCACGGATCTGCTTGTAACTCCATCATTTAAACTAAACATAACTCTCTTTGCAAGCTCTGCTCACAGATGCAAGGATGTGGAAAATATTTGCTTCCAGATAAGAAATTAAATCCACTGTTCATTAGCGTTTGGTTTGAGACCAGTTGGAAATCTGTCTTTCTAAATGGACGCAGAATTTTCTGTAGAATAAACACAGCCTGATCTAACAGGATCAGCTACTGCAAATAAAACCATAGCCAGAATATCTCACTGGCCTGGCTTGTTCAGGAATAAATAAATAAAAATACTTTCTTTCCTGGGTGTTTTGTGTTATGTGATGCTATTACCATGTACAGTGGGGCAAAAAAGTATTTAGTCAGCCACTGATTGTGCACAAGTTCTCCTACTTAGAAAGATGAGAGAGGTCTGTAATTTTCATCATAGCTACACTTCAACTATGAAAAACAAAATGAAAAAAGAAAATCCAGGAAATCACATTGTAGGATTTTTAAAGAATTCAATTGTAAATTATGGTGAAAAATAAGTATTTGGTCACACACAAGCAAGCAAGATTTTCGGCTCTCCCCCCCCCCACCCCCACCCCAACCCCCACCCCCCCCCAAGACCTGAGAACTTTCTTCTTAAGATGCTCTTCTGGTCTCAATCATTACCTGTATTAATGGCATCCCGTGAGCTAGTTAATCTGTAAAAAAGACCACCTTGTCCACAGCCTCAAAAAGTCAGACTCCAAACTCAACACCATGGCCAAGACCAACGAGTGTCGGAAGGGGCACACCAGGAAGACAAATGTAGGACCGCATCCAGGTGGGAAGAGTGAATTTACAACTAGGCCAAGCAGGTGCTGTGATAACATCAATGTGGAGTTAACTGTAAGACACAAATACAGACCATTGTATAATCTCCCTTGATCTGAGGCTCCCATGCACGATCTCATTCTGTGGGGTAAAAATGTCATTTTCTCCTCGACGAAAGGTGAGCAACATCCCAGAACTACACGAAGGAACCTCGTGAACTGACCTGCAGTAGAGCTGGGACCAAAGTAACAAAGGCTACCATTCAGTAACACACTACGGTGAGAGGGGACCCAGATTTACTGACCAGTGCCAGGCGTGTCCCCCTGCTAAAGCCAGTACATGTCCAGCAGGAAGTCTGAAGTTTGCCCAGAAGGCGCACTTCATGGATGATCCAGAATGGAGGGATGGGGGAATATCATGTGGTCAGATGATGAAACCAAATAGAGAAACTTTTTGGTTTTTTATAAAAACTCCACTCGCTGGTTTGGAGGACAACAGAAGAACATACAAAATAACACATACTACTGTGAAAGCATGGGGGTGGAAACATCACTGATTGGGGCCTGTTTTTCTGCAGAGAGCACAGGGACGACTGATTCCGTGGTAAGGGAGGGAAGACACTGAACAAGGCCATTGTATCGTGAGATTTAAGCCACAACCTCCTCCTCCATGCAGGCCAGCATTGAGATGGAAACGTGGCTGGGCTTCCAGCATGGACAATGATCCCAAAAAACAACCGCTGCGGGCAATGAAGGAGTCGGCTCCGTTAAAAAGCTTTCAGGTCCTGGAGTGGCTAGCCAGTCTCCAGACCTCAAACCCAGAGAAAAGGTGTGGAGGGAGTTCCACAGAGTCCGTGTTGCCCCAAAAACATCACTGCTAGAGGAGATCTGCCATGGCAAGGAAGGGACCAAAATACCAGCTACAGGTGTGTAAACCTGGTGAAGTACCTTACAGGAAAAGTTTGACCTCTGTCATTCGCCACAGAAACCAAGGTATATAGGTATGTTGAGTTATGTAAAGTATTGAGTTTGAACCAAATTATTGACCAAATATTATTTTCCACCATAATCTACAATTGAATTCTTTCAACAATCCCTACAATGCTGATTTTCCGGATTTTTTTCCTCACGGCTTGTCTTTTCCTCTAGTTGCAGTGTACCATGATGAACAAATTACAGACCTCTCTGTCTGCTCTAAAGTAGGGAGAACTTGCACACTAGTGGCTCGCACCTAAATACTACCAAGTGCCCCACTATATTTGGTATGTGCATTCTACAAATCGATGATTTGCCTGACCTTGTGCTGAGTGCGTGTTGGGCCTGGCGACCCCATGGCAGTAGCACGCACGGTAGCGAAGGTAAAACTAACTGACAAGGCCTTGTAGCGAAACAGACAAGCGTGGAAAAAACAGGAGCAGCCACAATTCTTGTCAAGAAGGCACATCCTAAAATGGCCCACATTACACATGGACATTTGATTGTAACCCCATTAATTAGACTAAAAGCCAGATATAAGGTGATAGCTATTTGTTTTCTACATTGGCAACAAACCATGTACAAACATAACTGAATTACGTTTATAAGTACACCATACATTTTGCAGATACTACAGTACACCAAAAGCAGCTTGAATGAGAGGCCACAATGAAATGTTTCACAGTTTTGTCCATATTAAAACGGAATTAAAACTGCAAACTGTGTAACTGTGCAAAGTCAATACAAATGTATTAATATAGGACTTTTTACAACATAGCATTGTCTCAAAGCAGCTTTACATATCTAGGCCCACATCCCCAACTGAGGAAGCCTAGGGAGACAGTGACAAGGAAAAACTTTTAAAGAATTATAGTAATAGCTTAAATACACAGATGTTAAATATAAAAAAGACAGAACAAAAACGTTATATTAAATTAAATTAAATATAATAACTTGTGGATGTATGAAGAGTATAAAAATAGAGAATGTAAAACTACAGAATATAAGACAATAATATATAATAAATAAAACAATAAATGTAACAACAGAGAACATGAATTTCGGCTAAATTTAGTCCAGTATACAGATTCACTGTAGGTTCTCGTGTCCTCCTCAAGAATGTTTTGGTGGCAGAGTGCTTGTCCTAATAAGTACTCAACATGTTTGGCCAAGTATTCCAATTTGTACACAAGCAGTATATAAAATAACAAAACATATACTTTTTTATTCAACTATGGACCAAACTATGGACCAAAATGTCCAGGGTTCAAATCCCACCTCTGCCAAGATGCCACTGTTGGGTCCTTGAGCAAGACCCTTAACCCACAATTACTTGGATTGTAAGACTGTACCAATTGTAAGTCGCTCTGGATAAGGGTGTCTGCTAAATGCTGTAAATGTAAATGTACATTAAAAAGGAACATCTAAACCATATTGTCTACCAAGAAGACAGAAGGTTATTGTATATAATGTTTGTAGTTATTAATTCTACACTGCTTTTGGCATGCGAGAGAATGAATCAAAAGTCAAATTAGTGGTCTCTATGAAAAAAAACTATTTGGTGGGAATCACTAGGCACCTCACGATTTGATTCGATTACAATTCAGGAGGTAGCGATTCGATTTCTTAATCAATTATTGATGCATCTTTTTTCCTATACAGGATTCCATTTTTCTCCAAGTGATTCCCTGACTGTGGTTTTGGTCTGATTGTAGATTATGGGGATCTCTGTGTCAGTAATGCCAGCCTTACACCATATGGCTTTTTAAGCAAGTTCACCGTCTTGGCTCACACAAAGAGTGACATGAACACTCTCTATCCAGCACCAAATGGGAAATTCCATGTGTATCTGGTAAAGGTGATTTGTACAGTTCAGTAGATGTTGGCTTACAGATATCTAACCAAACAATGGAAACACTTTCTTTTACTGTGCTACATTTATTTCTAAATGGATTTAAACTATTTACTGTTCTGTATATTTGACAGAGTTCCATGTAAAATCCACTGCACTCCAACGTGTAAGGGAGATGATCTAAGCTAAAATACTTAGATATTGAATACCTGCGACTACATTCAAAAATAATGAAATGTGGTGTGTTCATTTGATCTTAAGATACCATTACAGTACTTTGCTTTATTTACTGATTAGTTTTAAGTGTCTTGCAAATAGTGACCATGCAAGATTCCCAGCCTTTGTCTTTAGATGTGGGACGACTTTAGTCTATTAAAAGTCTTTTCATAGTATTTTTTAAAGTCTTCTAGCTTGTGGTGAGAATGAAATATCATTGAGACCGGACGTTGTATTGTGGCTCCAAAGTGCCCAACATGGCGCCAAAGCCCTGGTTCTTAACGAATGAATATGAACGCAAATCCCTGGCAATAAAAGTTATACTGATAGAGCTTGTAATTCACTTCAGACTTTCCGAGCTGGGTGGAAGTTTACACAGAGCTTGTTCATCTTTGCTGACTCTGTTATGTGCACACCACAGACTGGTATTTCTGAGTTCCGCCTTATGCATTTGTCTCTCAACAGTACGTTATCAATTGACAATAAAAGAAAAACCATACTTGTGACAATTGTGAATCGATACAGAATCATCCTTCATAATTAAAGGAGTTTTCTAAAGTGGAACAAGCACATGTTATTTCTCCAACAAGACTACTTTCCATTTTCCTGATCACTCTGCAAAGACCACCAATAAGTCGCTTGAGAGTAAGTCCATCCAACTCATCTTTTGTTCAGGTCAAAGTCCAGATTTTAATCCTATAAAGCATACTTGGTCTCACATTAAACACTAAAACTTTTCAGCTACTCATCAGCTGTTCAAAGCCATTACCATTAGGTGATTTTGCACCGGAGGAACTTTTCATAGTTCTTAGAACTGTGCCCCCATTGTCACGTGTTTGCACAGCAGGAACTGGGAACAATCATAGTTCTTAGAACGCCATGTGTAGGGACTTTTTTTAGCTCCTACTTCAAGATAGGGTCTTGATCCAGTGACTGATCCAGACGTAAAACTATGGCAACTGGTCCAGGCGTAGTGATGCAAGCGTATAATGATTGGTCCAGAGCTCAAGTGCCTGTGTTGAGCTCAACCAAAATGTTTAACCAATAGCAGTATAAACAACAGATCTTCATGCTTAAAATGGAACAAAACACTGACAAATGGCCTGACAGTGAAGTCCAGGCTTTACTGACCCTGTACGCAAAGTTGAGTTCTCGAATAGGACATTTGTGCAGTGTATGTCACTTCAGCATCACATGGTGTTCCTACTACAAACCAAAATGCAAACCAAAACATCTCTAGAACTGTTTGGTGTTTGATGCCATTGAATGGAACAGTAGTGACTCCTCTTCCTGTACAAATCGGTCTACATGTTTACCCACAGGACTTCAGCATTTATGAAAACAAAAGTTACTTAACTATTTGTTTAATCCGTGACCATCCATTTCCTGACCAGTTATTTGCTGTTGAGAGTATTAAAAGCTTAATATTTTCCTTGGATTGGTTTGGGCAGGCGCATTTTTGAGTGAACAGGGTTGCATAAAGAACACAAACACAATTATACAAAATTACACTTCCTGAAAACACTGCACACATGGCATGTACAAAAAGTGGTAAATGAGCAGTACCTCTGCCCGCAAAGATGGCACAAACAGGGAAGGAAAACTAAATGATGTGAAACTACTGGTAGATTGGCTGTAAGAGCAAATGTTGGCAATTATATGAGGTTCTATTTGAACAAAGTAACCAGAGCTGCTGGACGGCATGCAGCTACAGCTGGTCATAGTAAATCTGACCTCACTGCATCGGTATTACAGAGAGAGAGAGAGAGAGAGAGAGAGAGAGAGAGAGAGAGAGAGAGAGAGAGAGAGTAAATAATGACTCAATAAAGGATCAACAGTCGTGTTTCAACTCAATGCACTGATCCTAGCATTATCAGTAGTATCATTACAGTACTGAAAACTCTGGCTGATGGCCAACACTGATCCAATACTATCAAATCTGTGTATGCTCCAGTTTCACTAGTGTGTAATTAAAAATGGCTGGAAGACTATCTGCTCTATATTCACAATTTATATTCTGACAATTTGGACAAACACCGGTGACCTGTCGCCTGCGAGTGGGAACGTAAAGATAATTACTGCAATCACTTGGTCTGACGATGCCTACTCGGCACAAAATAGAGGCAAATGTGAACAGAAAACAGATATCGCAAATATTTTACGGACTGAAACAGGGTGTGATGGGATGTGTACATATACATGAATCACCTCAGGACCCACGTCACTCACTTGAATTTATACTGGATCTCGTTTGCCAGCAAATCTTCTGTTCTGTTCACCCTACAAGCAAACCAGACTCTCCAAACTCCTGCACTGCTATGAGCAAGAACCATATTTATAAAGTAGAAATAGCACTAAAAATACAGAAAAATGTCCAGATCATCTTGTAAAAATCTGCCCCAAGCGAACAGGAGCCTGGTTAGGACCGACGGACTGTTTCCATGATGTAATCTGTAAAACCAGTCAGTCAAGCACATACTGGGTATTTCAACAAGGCCATCAGATCCACCTGGAGGACGTTTGAATGGTTCTCCAGTTTTGCTGAACTACAAACCTCAGGTGCCACTAACAGGATTTTGGCAAAAAAACGTCATGCCCTGTGTTCAGTGTACTGGCTCCTGATGTTACAAAGCTAAAAATGGCCCAGCACTCCTACCAGAAGGCACTAATTAAAGCCCAGTCTTTATTTCTCTAGCACAGCTGGACCTGCTCCTCATGAAACAAGAAAAGACAAGTGCAAAGTTCAGCTCTAATGAAGCTCTTCAAGCTGTATTTAAACAAGCACTACCATTACACTTACTTAATAATACCAATTCAATTAACAAATATTAGGGGTTTTTTAATCTGCAAAAACTCCTATGTTTGTAAACAGTTAGCATTGTTCCTTTTTTGGCCCAATTTTGCAGTCGCACACAAAAATACTTTGGTCATCAGCAATCTTGGAAGGCATAATGTGAGATGCCTGCAGGTGGTCCATTGAGTGCCACTGAGATTAAAGACAATCCATGACAAAGTTCAAGTACTGTCAGAAATTTTGGATTAAAACCTCAACCTCCTCTAAAAGCATCAAACCTAACAGAATGGCTGCAGTAGGTAACGTGAAAATCTGGGGAGAAGGCCGTAGTTCAGCCAGTGCGTAGCCGGCAGCTTACGTCACAAAGCAGGAACATCCCTATACATGGAGCCAGTCCATCGTAGGGCACATACCCTCACACACTCACTCAGGCCACTTTAGCATAATCAATTAACCTAATGCATGTCTTTGGACCGAGGGAGGAACCTGGAGTAAACCCACACAGACATGGGGAGGACATGCAGTGAGAAACAATGCTCCTCAAAGAAAGACTGGAAGAGATTCACATTTTCGCTCACTATAGTGGATAATATCATTAAATGATCAAAGAAATCTAGAGCAACTTCAGTGCATAAAGGGCAAAGGCACAAGAACTGTCATTCAAAGTAAATGTAAAAAAGACTCATTTATTTTTTTATTTGCTTTTTCATACTGTCCCAACTTTTTTCTGATTTGGGGTTGCATATAACAAGGTTTCAAAAATCTTTCTGTGCTCACTTCACTGTTCCACACTCTCAAATGCTTTTCTGTTCCATCTATTTTTTACTTTTGGCCACAATATTTTGTTGGCTGAAATTTCAGTGCATCTCTCATGTTCAATAAAGAGCACTGCGATTATATTCGATGGGTGAAGGCACATTAAAGGTAGCAGATTTGTAGTCAGCCAGCAGAATATAGCTGATTTCCAGCATTAACCACGTCAAGCCCTTTACTGTACTATTGACTTTCCTAGAATAGGTCATGGCTGAGGCCTCCTTTATATTAAAAGCTTATATGAAAAGTGTCTTCACCATACAGACAGAGATGTAAACAGATGACCTGTGTAGACCCATTGGGCAAAGCTCTACAGAAGATACACACTCACACTGAGCTTGGTTTGGCTGGGCCATAGGAATGAATGCTCCTTAATGTATGTGGGTGGTGTGTAGGCTATGGTTAATGGACAAACAGATGATGCCATCATCATCATCTCAATGAAGATTCATCAGAAATGTTCAGAAATACAATAAAGTTGGGAAGCTCTTCAGCAAGGAACAAAAAATAGTCTCCCTACACTTCCTTTATGGAAAAAAGATACATTTATGCAGGACAGCATGAAACAGAACATGAATTTATTCCTGTTCAAACTAAAACTCTAACTACCAGGTTTACCAGCTGGGTTGAAGCTATTTTAAGGTGGCCTAGGGGTTAAGGTACTGGGCTATGGACCAGAAGGTCCAGGGTTCAAATCCCACCTCTGCCAAGCTGCCACTGTTGGGTCCTTGAGCAAGGCCCTTAACCCACAATTGCTTGGATTGTAAGACTGTACCAGTTGTAAGTCGCTCTGGGTAAGGGCGTCTGCTAAATGCTGTAAATGTAAATGTATTCAACTAATACTAGGCTGGTTTAAGTTTGGTGTTGGACAATTTTAAACCACTGTAGTCTAAGGTAGTTCTAAGTTGTTTGTTTCTTTATTTGGTTGTATTTAACGTTGCTGTCAGGACCAATTTAACAATCAGTTTACCTAGTGTACATCTTTGAACCGTGGGAGGAAATCAGAGTGCCTGGAGTAAACCCACGTGGACACGGGAATGACATGCAGACTCCATACAAAAAGGTCCCAGGCCACTCCTCCTGGGGATCAAACCCAGGACCTTCTTACTGTGAAGAGAGACTGCTACCCACCAAGCCCAAAAGAGCTCAAGGATTGGATTATTTGAGTGATTTTAGCTTCTTGGCATAAATAATACAAAAATACAATGACTTTTTTTGTGTATTTGGTTTATTTAACGTCGCTCGGATCAAGTGGTGTGGGATGATTGTGCGATGCCTCCGTTAAATTGAGATGTTGGTGCCATTTTTTTCCATTTACATAACTTTAATATTCTATCTATCCTGTGATTTCCACAATTCCATCACTTTTCTTTACTGATGTTGCAATTTCAATGTTGAGGAGTGTATCAAGTCAAGTCAGATTTATTTATATAGGGCTTTTTACAATGGAGCATTGTCTCAAAGCAGCTGTACAAGTTTAGATTACCTCCTAATAACTACGTCCAATCCCAAACTGAGCAAGCCTAGGGCGACAGTGGCAAGGAAAAACTCCCTGAGCGTTATGAGGAAGAAACCTTGGGAGGACCAAGACTCAAAAAGGGACCCAACCTCCTTGGGCGGCGTAGATGATAAATCTAAGAATGAAACTAATTAATCTAAACTAATAAGTCTTGGAGTGATAGTTCAAGTAAAATCTAAAATATTCACATCAGCATTAAGTATGAAACATGTATAATATATAATGAGTATAGCATGTATACTGAACCCTTACAGTATGCTTTAATCTTGGATTCAAAAAGCAGCCAAAAAAGTGTAACATTTAAAGCTTAGTAGCTTAAAACTGAAGTTTTGTTTAAGCTCTGGTTTTAGCAGTGCTGAATGGCTTAGGAGATTTTGGCTCGTCTAAAGCAGATTCAAAGTACTTTTAGATTTAGAATAACTGAAGCTGATTATATGCTAGGCCCAAACTGATTTCAGAATGGAGTTCTATTTAAGCCCATGATAAAGGAGATGTTAAGCGGTTTTACATTTGGCTCAAATTTTATTTAGCAGCCTATAAATGTGGAGGCAGTTTTGGGCTAGGCCTTATATAGTTGTAGCCACGTTTTAGGCTGTTTTAGGCTCTGGTTTCAGACAGCACCGCCCTAACTCAACACCTATCTGTGCAAGTCTGAACGGCCTTGCCATGTGGGCTTGAGTGATAACACAACCACACTCTGTATGCCAGACTGTCACTGCCTTTCTCCCTTATACACATATTCAGTGGCACAGACAGAGCAGCTGTGAGGATATTGCACCATCTCAGCTTGGCTCCACATCTACGACCCAGACAGCACGATGAAGCAATTTTCCATAAAGTCTTAAAACAAATGTAGCATTCATTTGGCTATGGCTGCCATCAGGGAAGTCAGACATTGTGTGTGTGATATCCCTGCATATTAAAAACACCAGTAGCTTCTCCAAACATCTATTAAATGTATCTGCGTGTCTCTCCAAGGCAGACTCTCACACTTGTATTTATCTCAATACCTCAGTGTTGTTTAAAGTTCTAAATTATTTTTTAAAATGGAGAAATATTCTCTGATAACTTCACTATAGAAAATGGATACTACTATGCAGTTTACTTGTTCTATATACAGTGGTGCTTGAAAGTTTGTAAACCCTTTAGAATTTTCTACATTTCTGCATAAATATGACTGAAAACATCCGATTTTCACACAAGCCCTAAAAGTAGATACAGAGAAACCAGTTAAACAAATGAGACAAAATATTATACTTATTATACTCTACACCACTGTAGAGTCAGACAGCTGTGCACCATCACCTATTACATAATATATACCAATTAGTGCGATACAATTGAGATAAATAGGTTATAAATGTTAGATTTCCAGATTTCAGACTCAGAAAATAGTTCATCTTTTAGCAGTAACAGTAACTGCAGTTGACGGTCTAGATGTTGACTATTTCAGTCCAGCCAACATTTAGCAGTCAACCCCTGAAGTCCAAAAATAAATGGCATATTCATTATTTACAGCTAAAATAAATAAGTCTACTAGTCTACTATATTTTTGTAAGTACACTTTACAAACGTATAACACTGTGGCAATTGGTATCATGCTGGCAAGTAGTGCTGAACATATTGTGTTTAATTATACAGTTAACATGGGAGAAAAAAAGAAATCATACTACATTACTTGCCTTCTTTTATCACAAGCTTTACTTAGGTCACCCATGATGACCTAATTTTGTGTTGTACAGCCTGATTCTGAATTTGTGTTTCAAAGTCAAAGTCAGTTTTATTTCTATATTTTTTACAGTGGAGCTTTGTCTCAAAGCAGCTTTACAATGTTCTATTATCTTCTAATATTTAATGCCAATCCTATATTGAGCAAGCCTAGAGAGACTGTGGCAAGTGAAATCTCCCTAAACGTTATAAGGAAGAAACCTTGGGAGGACCAAGACTCATCCTCCTTGGGCGGTTTAGATGATAAATTAAAGAATTAAACTTTTTGTGTTTTTGTACTTTTCACTGGCAGCCAGAAGACTTCTATGGCGAGGAACGGACTACCGTCACCGTGTCCATCTTCCATCTTTTGCCTGCGCACTCAATGGCCGACAGGGGCTGGTGTCGCAGCAGCAGGGAGATGATCCCTCATCCAGCCTTCCTTTCTTCAGACATGGCCCATTGTGTCTGTGCAGTTCCCAGCCTGGCCAGAAAGTTTGCACTAAGCCAGCACTTAGTTAAGTTTAGGTAACTTCACTTCAACATCAATGGCTATTCATGAAAGGAGCAAGGATATAATGATACTAGCCAGACACACCCACACTGGGGGCCATTTAGAGCGACCAGTTAACGTAATGCATGTCTTTGGAATGTAAATCCCCTCAGACAGCTGGAGTCTGAGGTCGGGATCGAACAGGGGATCTCCAGCTGTGCGGGGACCATGCTAATTTGCACCACTGTGCTGTATCCTGCACTACTAAGAGACTCCGGCATTGGTCTCCGTTATGGTGGCATAGAGAGACTACACCTACCAAACACCTACCAGCACTAGCTTAATCTTTAATTTGACCAGATTTTATGGGACAGTCATTCTTATGTACAGTGGTGAAATGAGCTTTACAAAATGTTACATGCTCTTCTATCATTGCATCAGAGCAGTGATTTATTAAAGCTTGATTGTCAGAACTGTTCCTACAACCTTAAAAGTCCTTAATTTGATTAAAAGCATTTTTGGCTAATTACAGTTGAAGGTAACCATGTAGAAAATGTTCACCTAGGGAAAACACAAAGTAAATACAGGTGTACACTCCAATAAGACAGAAGCCCAAACATGAGATAAAACGAGCAAACAAAGGTTTTCAAATAACTCCAGACTCTGCACTTATAAGGTGCCCCTGCAGGACAGAGTGACTTACAGATGGCATAAAGTACAACAGCAAATCCAAGCAACTGACACAACTTAGAACCACTGACAGGGAAAGCAAATAACCTCACCCAGAATACCACACCGTCAGTGACACTGGGTCCTGTGGATGTTACTTTGACATGTACCACCTACAGTGGTGATTGAAAGTTTATTTATTCTTTCTTTAACCGTTCTTTTTAAAACAAATTGTGTACTTAGGGTTGTTGCCCAGATGCAGCAAAATAAGCCCACATGATACTTTAACCAACATGTTTTACAGATGAGATGAGGTTCTTATGCTGGCATGCCATGTTTTTCTTTCTTCAGACATAACACTGCCTGTTTAAATCAAAACGTTCTTTTTTGGTCTCATCTGTCCACAAAACTTGTCCATGTGATTAGAGATTCACTGATCGATCGGCCGGTTTTCAGCGTTGATTTGTGCGGCCAACGCCACAGAGCTAAAGCTAGTGAGAGAATAGAGCCAAGTACAAGCTAACAGCTTCTGCTATCTTTTTTTCTGTTTGTTTTCGTGCACTGCCATTTATAATTCTTAGACAGGAAGAAAATCGGAATCGGACGATCACATATTTAAAAAAAAATCAGAATCTGCCAAAAAAATTACACACTACACACTCTACACGTGATCACTGGCAAACTGCAGTTGGGTGGCAGTGTTAAGTTTGGGGAGCAGTGGCTTTCTCCTTGCAACCATGTCATTGCACACAATTGTTTTTCTGTGTTCTTCTGATTGAGGACTCAAAAACATTAACATCAGCCAAACTGAGGGTGTACTCACACTAGGCAATTCGAACCGCGGTCTGGCGCATTTGGTACCTGGGCGCAATTCGTTTGGCTAGTGTGAGTGCTCCCAATTTTGCTCGTTGTTTAGACATGTACCAAACTGTAGACACAGATGACTGGAAACAAGCATAATCTTTTACCACACAGTCTGTGTTGGATTTCCTTCTTGAAGGGGTTTACAAAATCCTTTACATTGTGTGGGACTGTGGTGGCCTAGCGGGTAAGGTACTGGACTATGGACCAAAAGGTCCAGGGTTCAAATCCCACCTCTGCCAAGCTGCCACTGTTGGGTCCTTGAGCAAGACCCTTAACCCACAATGAGCTTGTGGCTGTGGTCTGGGGGTGGAGTAGTGCTGTTCAACCCACACACGGGTCGGTAGTGCGTCGTCCTCTGGAAAGAGTAGTCTGAGTATCGTGCAACGATGAGACAGTGGAGGTACGCCGATATGTGTCACTTGGCCGCTGTATATGTGACGACTACGGCCTGCAGCAGTCCAAGGGGACTATCGTTCTCTGATTCGAGGTGTGGAGTAATATTTTACTATTGCTCTGCTGGTTTGCCATATGTCAAATCACTGCTTGGGGGGGTCCCAATGTAAACAACTGAATATAATGGAGAGGAGGCATGATTTCTCAGTCATTCTCCCCCATGTAGCTAAGTATACGAGGGGAACCCGCGTTCTGAGGCGTGCACATGTGGCATGCTCATCCAGCGCGTAGCGTCTACGTCAAGTCTATAGCCAACTTATTGGAGCATCTCTGAGACCTTCATGACCCTCTATCACCTGCCTCGTCACAGACTGTGATGTACATCCTATACCGATCCACTACTATCTCGGGCCGAGACTCCAGGCTGCGCGATATCGGGCGTCTTATTTTTAAGCCCAGTACGTAGGGAGGCCCTTATTCTGCCGTCTATACCTCGATCTCCTGGATAGCGTATCACGCTGCTTCGGTCGGCGCAGGCTAGTCAACTTCTCAATGAGGTCGCCTCATTCATAACGTGTGCTGGCTAGCGTCGGACTCCATAACCGAGAGACGTGCTCGGCGTACACTCTTGGTCGCCTCTTTGCTATCACTCTGGCGATTGCTGCGTCCTGCAGCTGACGCTCCAATGGGAGAGTCCTCACTCCTCACTTGTAGTCACATCGCGGGACGATGCGTGACTTCTGCATATGCTGTACCTATCGCTCCCGCGTCGCCGCGACACGTAGTCCTAGCGCTTCTACATCTTATGCGTGTGGTGTTCTTGCAGCTTGATTGTCCTACGTACTACACATCGTATTCTCCCTATCCTCGGGGCTCGCGCTAGCGATGACTTGTCGATCCCTCTATTTAATCATTTTTGTTTTTCCTCCTCTCTTTCCCTCCCCCCCTACAAAAACATTGCTCGGTCTTCTTAAGCTATGAAACTGCCTTTAATACGCAAAACACAGTCTAGACTCGGGCCTTCTCCACCTTTATTTCACTCTTTTACGTTCACTTACCCCTCAAACACGCTCCACTGTATTCACATTACCTGTCGTGAAGTCACGCATCTCTGACTCCGTGTCCCTGCAAACACTGACCTGATGCGCGCGTTCATCGCGGGCGGGCGGACAGGCAACCACTCCTGCACACACAGCGCGACAGTTCTTTTGCGTTCCAGGCGCGCCGAGCTCTGTACCAGCCGCTCTGGTAGCGGCCCGCGGTGTGGAGGGCCACCGCGCTCAGGAGGGCAGGCACCAGGCGACACAGCGGTGACACCGCACCGCACCGCGGTCACACCTGCGCGACGCTGTGGCGTAATCTAAGCTATCCTCGACACAGGCTAGGCTCAAATACCGACACCTGGGCGCTGTGTCTAACTCTCTACGGATATGACTCACTAATCTTACAGCTGCTGTATAATGTGTTGGGGCAGGCGACGTGTGACGATCATGCGCTGTGTGACCACCACCAGTCGCCGCCCACATGTAGCAAGTGATCAAACATATTTCGTAACACATACTCTGTCTTCTCTTGTCACACATTCACAAGTCTTGTTTCCCCTATAATGCTGCGACAATGAGACTGGTTTATTCTCTGTGCGCGTAGGCTGCATCGCTTGTGGCTCATTGCTTCGTGCGGGATGCGATGACATCACGTTGTCAGGGCCATTTTCAAGGTAAAACCGCCTCCTGACGCTCACACGTCTTCACCATTATTTTGACAGTAGGGTTTAATTAGGCGTTTTATTAATATGCTAATAACTATCTCGAGATCGATCCACCAACCAGAATCGCAGCACTACGATACGACCACAATCTACCCAGCCTTATCACACAGCACAGTGCATATTAACTTTAATTCAGCCAATATCCTCATTCCATGGTGTGTATGGAGCTTTAACATCCACGGCTCAGCCACTCTGTGCGTTCTTGTTTATGAGCCCTGGGTGCATGTTGATGCTTTATATTCAAAAAAAAAAAAAAAAAAGAAAAAGGTTGGTGTTTTTGAGTGCTACTTAGTGAACCAAATAGTCTCTCTCTGTCTAATGCAATACTAATGAGGGAGCAGGGGTCTATTTCAGATACAGCCATGTATTCAGTATGGAAGCTCTTCACAGTGTGCTGTTTGCAATACAGTACATGCATAGTGAAAACAAGCCATGGAGGAGGAACACCAAAAATGCTTACTGTTGTGGCAAGATCTAAGATACTTTGCTTGCATGCATCTGCTGTCTAATTTGAGATTTTGCTACCACCTCCTGCAAATCTCAGAACCATAATCTCAGCATTGGTGCAAACTACAGGAGTCCTCTTCTAACCAGTATTATCACAGCTCTGGCTGTTTTATTACTTGTTAAAATTATTGCCCTAACTGTGAGTGTTGTGTATTGTGTGTATCTTTCTGGAGCCACTGCTGATGGATGATGTAAACACATTGTGACCCTTTTTCCTTTGTACTCTACAAAAGGGAACACAGACTATTGACAAATCATATTTAACATTTAGAAACGGAATTAAAGATAAGGAAAGTACCCCATTAAGTATACCTAATGGATTGTACTGAAATATTTGTGATGTATTTTGTGTTTCTGTTCTTACACATTATTGCAACTTATTGTTAGGATTAAAAATAAGTTGCTGGCTGATTCATTATTATGATGATAGATGTGTCACCCAGCACTCGGGTGGCACGGCAGCAATTTGTTAGCGCGCCATCATGCTGATGGGGATTCAAGTCCTGGTGGTGCAATCCAAACAGGTCGGGGATCACGCAGGCGAGACTGGCCATGTCTCAGAGAAGGGAGGCCAGATGTAAGGTGACCATGCCCTGGAGCTGCAAACGTGACCCTGGGATGGCCTGGCAACTCGTTCAGGCTACATGCTAGCCTGCTATGTGTGAACTCCAGGAGCATCTTCATAATGTTACTTGGTGGCCACTTCCTCACAAGGTGGAATGTTGTGCTAGGTGTTTTTGCTATGTTTAGCACTGATGGGACGCCGTGTGTGTAAGTGAGAGTGCAACAGGTGCAGCGTTTCTCACTCAGCCACACACACTCTTGTTAACATGAGTCGCCAAACTGCCCTTTAGTGCCCTACAGTCCCCTAATGCCAGAGGAGGTATCATGTTCCATGGCCACCGGGTTGCCCAGGCTAGGAAAGCAAGGTCCAATCACTGAACACCAATTTTTAGCTGACGGCGTGGAATAAACAATCTGTTTTTAATAAGACAGCTGGCATCAACATCTACGCACAAGGTTCCTCAAGACAAGTCACATGTATATAAACTCAGGTCAATGTCAATTTAGTGTAGTCAATTAACCTAACATGCATGTCTTTGGACTGTGGGAGGAAACCCGAGTACCCGGAGTAAACCCACGCAGACACGGGGAGGACATGCAGACTCCACACAGAAAGGACCCAGGCTGCTCCACCCTGGGATTGAACCCAGGACCTTCTTGCTGTGAGGCAGCGAGGCTACCCAAGCCAAGACACCGTGCCGCCCACACACACATCACTAAAAGATAAAAAAGAGAACAAACGGCACAGAAGACAAAATACAGACACCACCAGCCTCGCAGTCTAGATCGTAAGATTTAATTGCTAGATGCCAATCTGCAAACTATGTGGAAAATCATTGCAGTTAAAGAAAGCACAACAACTAACTTTTTTCACCATCGGAGACTAACTTCGGGACTCAGCTGTCCCCAAAAACACACTCAGCAAACTTTAGTGGAATCATTCTATAAAAAAAAAAGTGCTTTATGACAAGAAAAGCAACAGATGACAAGACATAACAAATGCTGTCACCAATGACGTCATGAAAGACACGCTGCCAATTAAGGCATTTGAGAAAGATGGGTTCAAACAACTTTTGACCAAAGATATACACTGCTAAAGTGTCGTCTAATTATCATTATCGACAAAATCCCTGAGAATATCGAACATACCTCTTGGAACACATTGCTCTATACTCACAAGAGTGGGACTGTGGTGGCCTAGCGGTTAAGGTACTGGACTATGGATCTGAAGGTCCAGGGTTCAAATCCCACCTCTGCCAAGCTGCCACTGTTGGGTCCTTGAGCAAGGCCCTTAACCCACAATTGCTTGGATTGTAAGACTGTACCAATTGTAAGTCGCTCTGGATAAGGGTGTCTGCTAAATGCTGTAAATGTAAACTTTACTTCACCACACAGCTACAGTTAAATCAATACTTGATCTAAGATATTAGGTGTTAACGCTGACAACATGTATCTAATGAAACATCTGATGAAATGTTCCTACATCAACAAATCAGCAGTGTTTTTAACTGATCAAAGAACAGCACTACTCTGTCACTACCCCCACAGATGACTAAACGTAAATGCTTTTAACGAGAACATGTCAGCAGCAGGAAACTGAACAGTTTGCTGGCAGCTTTCTTACTTTTATTAGGCAAAGGTAGCTACTGTAACATTCTGCATTTGATTTCTGTCTGTTCAGCTGGCTATCATGAACTATAAAGTAGATTTTGATATTTTAAACTGGTTGTTAAATAAAATGTGTTCATTAATATTTCCTCCTAGTGCTCAGTGATAGGACCTCCAATCAACAGAACGATTAACTGAAAAATTTTACCTTTATTATTACCTTTATTAGTGCTTACTTGTCCACATTGTGTGTTGAATACGGTTATTGCTTACTTTATTATTTAACAACATCTACTCAGCACCTCATCTAACACCTTTGGAAGGCAAAAACGTGTCAGAATTTGAAAAGGACAGGAATCATTTCAGGTTACACTATTATCACTGGGTCGTCACAAGAATCTCATCAACTTTCATTAAGATCAATCACCTTAGTCAATATTAGCAGCTGATTAATCACAACTTTGTTTAAATCCTGTCAGCTGCATGTTAGCTTGGAGTGTGTGTTTGTCTGTGTAATAAATCACAGATAATAAAACAGTATCAATTCAGAGGTGGTTCCCTGATAAAATCAGAATTGGAAAATAATTGAAGAACAACGCAAAATACATCCAAAACAGCGGTACTAGTTGGGAATTTGTCCCCATTTTGCTGCTCCAACAGCTTACACTCTTCTGAGAAGGCTTTCCATTACATTTACATTTACAGCATTTAGCAGACACCCTTATCCAGAGCGACTTACACTTGGTACAGTCTTACAATCCAAGCAATTATGGGTTAAGGGTCTTGCTCAAGGACCCAACAGTGGCAGCTTGGCAGAGGTGGGATTTGAACCCTCGACCTTTTTGGTCCAGAGTCCAGTTCCTTACCCGCTAGGCTACCACAGTCCATTAGATTTTGGACAACAGATGTTGGACATACACAACATTCCAATTCATTCTGAAGGTGTCTGATGGAATTGAGTTCAGGGCAAGCAAGCCACCTTCTCAAGAATGGAAACCATTTTTCAGAGAGCAAATCAGAAAGTAGATGAACTCACTGGTAGGTAGAAACATACTGAGAGTACTACCAATTCTGAATACTAGAGACTGTGGTAGCCTAGCGGTTAAGGTACTGGACTCTGGCCCAGAAGGTTCAGGATTCAAATCCCACCTCTGCCAAGCTGCCACTGTTGGGTCCTTGAGCAAGGCCCTTAACCCACAACTGCTTGGATTGTAAGACTGTACCAATTGTAAGTCGCTCTGGATAAGGGCGTCTGCTAAATGCTGTAAATGTAAATGTAGAGAGATGAGTATTACCAATTCTACTGCCACTGTTTGTCGGTTCCGATATCAGGTCTGTATGCTTCATATTAAGACAAACCTATGCTTCACATTTTAAACACTTCAAACAGAACAGCACATCAGGTTGTCACGATAACATACATTTACACTAAATGGCATTTCATGCATGCTCACAGCAACTGGATCAGCTCACACTTAGTGTGTGTAAAAAACGACTTTTTATCAAACTTTTCTGAGTTTACCGTGCATATAAACAGTTCGGGTCAGAATCTGTAATTGCAATGACTTCATTTGAACTGAAGAAAATGTGATTTGAATTTGTAACCTTCTGGTTATAACAACAAACCCCAACTGGTGGGCTACCACTATTCAGTACGTATAGAATTTAAGCCACAGTTCGGTTTAGAAATGCCACCAGATGATAATTATAGACCATCCTAAGGCCTTGGTTATATTTTCAGCCAGTCAAAGCTATGCTGACATCACTCTGTGCATGTGTGTGTAGGGCAACAGTTAATTATGCAAACACACATGTGGAGATGCATACATCATGCAGTGTTTATGTGCTTGTCTGAACGCTATGACAGCTCATCTAAAGACTAGGCTACATGTGGCTTGTACATCCCAAGTCAAGTCAAATCTAATTCATTCCTATAGCGCTTTTTACAATGGACCATTGTCTCAGAGCAGTTTTACAATTTGAGACAATGCTCCATTGTAAAAAGTGCTACAGAAATAAATTAGACTTGACTTGACTTCGGATGTACAAGCCACATGTAGCGTCCAAGCTTTAGGAACAGAGCAGTTCAGGTACAGTTGACCGGAATCAGTCTTGGAGCCGTCCAAGCGCTGTCAAGCTGGCATTGCACAAAGTATTTAGCCCTCAGTTGCTTTAAGTGATACCTTGTAATACTGAGTGCATTTACATGAAGGTAATAATCCGATCATAGCTGGATTTCTGCAGTTATTGATTATTCAAGTGGTCATGTGTACAGCATACTCCGATCTAGAAATCAGATTAAGAAATCCCATAAAGAAAACTAATCGTATTACTCATTGCATGTGTACCAGTTACCCAATTAGAATCAGTGTTTTCAGTCTGCGCATGTGCACGAGCGTTCCCCCACAGTTGCCATGTCTGCCTATTTCTAAAGACTGGACTTTATTTGGCCTCTTTTTCCACTGACTTTAGTCCCCCTAACCCACTATCCAAACCCTCTATAACAAGACGCCTGGAAAAGTAATGGCAGATGTGTTAAATGGCGTCTTTCCTCTACGTACACCATTCACTTTCATTTCATTCAGTGGTTAATTATTAGCAAACTCCTTGGAAGAAACATGCTCTGAGATAGAACAGAACATGCTCTGCTTTTGCTAGTTACAGGGATGAAGACAAACCATTCCACAGAAACCGGCAGGCAGTGGATCTGACCAGCAAGTTCCCTCCACCAATACATTTTACTGACGTTAATGAAAGTAGGTGAGGGTTTAAGTACACAGGAACATTTAGTGACTTTTCCTAAAGAAATAATGGAAATAGTATATAGTTTCTTAACTTACTGATTCTACGCGCAGGCCATTCAGGAGAATTTTACACAGGCAGCAATTTGGACACCCGAGACAAAGTCTGTTCCATTTAAACTGGATCAACAGCATTCCTAGTTTTCTTACTGTCAACAAATTTGAAAGCTTCACAGAGAAAGCAAGCCTCTGTTCACCGGCACAGTTCCATGAAAGACTGAAACCCATAGAGGACAGAACTCTCACACTTATCCTTTCGACTTGGTTTGTTATTATTAAGACATTAAAATTACCTTAACACTTGTGCTTAAAATGTAACGTAATAACTGACCTTCAGCATACTTTAAAATGCATTTTCAATAATGATAAACAGTTGAATTTGACCTTTTTCCATACATGATGAACTTTCAGACATTTACATTTACAGCATTTAGCAGACGCCCTTATCCAGAGCGACTTACAATTGATACAGTCTTAGAATCCAAACAATTGTGGGTTAAGGGCCTTGCTCAAGGACCCAACAGTGGCAGCTTGGCAGAGGTGGGATTTGAACCCTGGACCTTCTGGTCCATAGTCCAGTACCTTAACCGCTAGGCTACCACAGTCCCACAGACAGTGAACAACAGTTTAAAACAATACTACAATACAATAATTAGCCCAGTAGCTCATGCTAAAATGCTTGTAGCCATTTTCAGTGAAGTGCTCATACAAATAAAGAATAATGCAACTATAAATATGGGTTCTTTTCTAATTATATGAACTCCCAGTAATTTAAGGTTTCAAACTTCAGAAAGCTGCCCAGGCGAAACAGGATATGAGTAACGGACAATTGCCTTTCCGACACTCATACTAATTGAAGGAAAGCCAATGACAGAACAGGAAGCATTCATCACAAACAGCTACACAAAATTGTTGTAACCAAGGTGTCCGGTTTTCTTATCCTTTTGTGGGTAATAAGGAAAAGAAACATTTGTCCCCATCTTTAAACAGACATACTGAAAAGCACAGACCTGTCCACATTTTAGGACACTTCCCGCTGCTATAGCTTGTCATTGTGTAAGAAGTCTTGTGAGAAAGCTAGCAGTCAAAAAGTGAGTCAGATTTGCCTGCTTTTGCCATTTCCACAGACTCAACTCCCTCTTGCGTTCCACCCCAGCCTGGGAAAGACATTTAGGTCTCTAAGTATCAGGATACATCAATGACTCTAGAAAAGCAGATACAAAGCTTGTATATAAACTACAGTACATTAGACCCAGAGGGGTTCAGATATTCTACTGAAGTTTTACTCCAGTCACAAAACTAAAAAAATGACAATAATGTATACATAGAAATGTGGCAGACTGCCAGAGATTTGGCATATTATTACTTCTCTTTATCTGTCTGCAACTGACAGAGTTTGCTAGAAGACTGGAGCTCATAAACAAGCCTGGTTATGTTTGTTTAACCAATCCAACTAATGGAACCATATTTGCCACAAGACCAAGTCTCCTTTGACTCAAACTATAACACTATAAGGGTCAACTATTCACATTCTAATTTCCCATTTGGGATCCCTGACCACCATCATAACAACAGCCTAACTGACATGGGATTGTATGGCCAGTTTTGTTATTTGATGATATCAGATGATATTCTTTTAAAAAAAAGAATACAGTTTTTCTCCAACATTAAAAGTAAACTTGCTTTATTGCCATAAATAACTATTACTTTGAACCAAAGTACAACAAAATATAATAAAGTTTGAATAAATTAGTCAAATGTATTTATACAAAAAAAAGTTTTAAAACTCAGATCCATTACAAACTATAGAGTAATGCTACTTATGAACATCACACTGTAAATAGGTAAATATATATCAGAACTGATGAGAATATGGGTGCAATGAACATAAAAAGCTTAAATATGTACACTCATCCCACCTCATCAGGGGTATGTTACAAGATGTCCTTCAGATACTGAACCCTATATATATATTTTTTTTATTTATATATATAGCTACTACATAACTAATAACAATGCCGCACTGGCAAACGATATGGTTCTTTTCGATGGGTCTTTGGTAAGAAGGAAGGGGGCCGAATCACCTGAGAGCTGGCACTAAATCCACTGCACTCTCCACATGAAAACTGAGAACCAGCCAGTCACAAGAGACAGACTGTCACAGCAGGTTCCTTAAAGGATTTGTCGGTTCCTGTTTAAGCACACCATTCAAAGTTGGCCTGTCCAGCTCAACAATAGGGAATTAAGAGAGGGAAAGGTTAGTGAGAACAAAGCAGTAAATCAGAGAAATATAACCTTATTTCCAGATTGTTTCATGCCAGTGACGTTCTAAACCACAAACAAGCACAGCAACAGCTTTTATATAAAACATTTCATACAGAGGGTAAATTCAAAGTAGCAAATTCGCTGACAAAGCAGCAGGACATGAACATTAGGTCTGCTACAACTATTCCACACATGTCAAATGAAATTATATTGTTGGAACATCTAAAAAAAAAAAAAAGGATTAGTTCTAAGATACGTTATTGGCCACTCTACTGACAGACTGCAGGTAGGGTGTACATTGTGGATACTCTGGACAAAGATATGTTTCGCGTCCCGAAAAGGACACCACAAGTTCTTTGCTTATTTTCATTGATTTGTTTTTTTCTTTTAGTCTTTTGTAATGGAGCCCAGTGACAGAGAATCTGCAGATATGGCAGGCCACTGGACTTTCAAATGTGTGGGTTGCAACAGCGGAGTTGCAGTTGCTGGTGGATTAGCAGTAAGCTCATACTGGCCGATAGTATCAGCAGCACCAATCATAACAGCCATTACAAACCTGTTATTAGTTCAAGTTTGTTGAATTAGACTGTGAAGGGTATGATTACTTTTCCCAACACCAAACTAGAGTGTTAGCCAGACAAGTGACCAGGGATGTGCCTCACGGATTACATTTACATTTACAGCATTTAGCAGACGCCCTTATCCAGAGCGACTTACAATTGGTACAGTCTTACAAGCCAAGCCATTGTGGGTTAAGGGTCTTGCTCAAGGACCCAACAGTGGCAGCTTGGCAGAGGTGGGATTTGAACCCTGGACCTTCTGGTTCATAGTCCAGTACCTTACCCGCCAAGTCCTTCAAATCTTATTACAAAATCTGTTCTCTGACAATGAGATCATTTGATCCCATCATGAGTCATGGGAGGGTGAGACTGCATCAGAGAGACAGAGACAGATCGAGAGAGAGAGAGAGAGAGAGAGAGAGAGAGAGAGCACGTCAAGACTGAAATCCTGTACACAGTGGGAGGAAAAGGCAACAATACTCTGTTTACTCAGCTCCCTGTACCGGTGAATAACGGAAAAAATCAGGTAGCATTCCTCTTCTCCCCCTCAGCTCATAAAACTCATCGCAACAATGACTCATTTAAACAAAGCCTTTCATTTGTAGGTGGAGGCACAGGCCTCCCTCAGCAAAGACTACATCCTGTTTTTATGGAAAAAAGAGAAATGACTGACGTTCCTGTGAGTATCCTGACAGCTTTTTAGGTCATCCCATAGTACACGAAAATGCACATGTCCTATACAGGACAGAAACATTTAAGCCAGTTAGCAGTGTTCGTGTGTCCCCAGTATCCACTTCACGCTAATCAGGGTCTAGGTAGGCCTTCGTATGCAGCTGAGAAACACTGGATACAAAGCAGTTCAGTATGTTGGAACAGGGTACTAATCCACCACTGGGAATCACTCCATCAATCAATCAGGTGCGTGTGGGTGGAAACCAGATTATGAGGTCGTAACCCAGGCAGCTACAGACAGAAAATGAGAGTAGCCAAATGGGAGATGGCCCAAGTCATTAAAAAGTAATAAATGCATTCCGACAAAGCTTAGACAGTCCACTCGTGTGGCTGTGTAGTGCTTTTTATGGATTACAAACAACACTAATGTAGTTTCAAATACGAACAATAAAAACATGACTACTGAGGGTGGGACTGTGGTAGTCTAGCGGTTAAGGTACTGGGCTAAAGACCAGAAGGTCCAGGGTTCAAATCCCACCTCTGCCAAGCTGCCACTGTTGGGTCCTTGAGCAAGATCCTTAACCCACAATGGCTTGTACTGTAAGACTGTATCAATTGTAAGTCGCTCTGGATAAGGGCGTTTCACCAAGAATCAAGAACATAGCATTAACTGCATGCTTAAAGAGTCTCAGGTACTAGGGTGTCTTTTTCAGTTCAGTATTTAAGAGTTCTTAAGAAATACGTGCAGATCTGCCAACAGGAAAATGAAATGTAGTACTTAATGTCTCGTTTATGAGAACAAATTAGTACAATAATGTACAAAACAGTGGCTGAACGATAACCTGCTAGCTAATACACGTGGGTTTATTCAATTCAAACCTAGTAGACTCGAAACTTTCTCTTCCAATAGTAACAGTTGCAATAGCTTTTTTGCACTTGCTTATCTAAATGTCCTAACAAACGTTTTTTTCTTGTCTCAATTGGCTTTTGAAGATTTTCTTCAGATTATCAAAATACATGCAATTTTTAAAAATATTTCCCGGTACTCCGCAGGCTCAACCCCTCCCACCTGCCACTGTTGGGTCCTTGAGCGAGGCCCTTAGCCCACAGTGCTTGGATTGGAAGATTGTATCAGCCGTAAGTAACTCTGGATAAGGGCGTCTGCTAAATGACTCAATGACTAGGCTGTTTTGGAGACTTTTTCCATTGGTGTGTAGTTCAAAAAATTCTTCGTAGAGCTATAAACATGGAAATCAGTAGCAGTACTTTTTAGTACATAATTTGATATAGCCTCCTGCACATTTTATTTAAATAGAAGTGATTTTGAAGCTAATGATTTTTTGAAATTTTATCATTTAACAACAACAACATTCTTATTCCATTTTATAAAATTATTTTTTGTTCTTTGTTTATATATAAAATGTCAGTATTTCTATCTAAACAATCTTTTTGAACTGTGAACTGTGAGGTACACTTGTTAACTACATCAGTCTTTTAGCTCCACAGCAAAACAAAGGAAAATGGAGCAAATACCAGCAACACAATAAGCAAGCATATAAACAGAAATGCAAAAAAAATAATAATAAACAAAGAAAGAGAAACCATAAAGTGTTAAAGTTCATAACAACACAGTGATAAAAGTTAAATAATTATCACAATACTAAATTTGCATACAGACACGTGTTTACTTCTTGTGAGTGGAACAGATTAAGCAATACAAGGCTAGAAAGGATAGTAAAAATAACAGTCATGCCAAAACTCAAGGATCAGGTTACTGAAAGGATTCTTCTTTAATCTGATATGCCTGGGTGGAACCTTCACAGTTATATCATAGGCATAGCATATTATAGATGCATGAGCTCTAGTTAAACACTGTGGGACTGTGGTAGCCTAGCAGTTAAGGTACTGGACTCTGGCCCAGAAGGTCCAGGGTTCAAATCCTGCCACTGTTGGGTCCTTGAGCAAGGCCCTTAACCCACAATGGCTTGGATTGTAAGACTGTACCAATTGTAAGTCGCTCTGGATAAGGGCGTCTGCTAAATGCTGTAAATGTAAACATGCCTGAACATTATACTGATAGCTGATGGTACACAAGATACATTTCTTTAAAGTCGGTGTTGGGGCCTGGAGGACTGCTTCATTCCTATTCATGGGAAAAACAGCACAATATGATAACATACCATGAAAACCCTTCGGCTAAGTGGTTAAGATGCTGGACTACCGATCAGAAGGTTGAGGGTTCCAGTCCCAGCACTGCCTCTTGAGCAAGACCCTTAAACCCTTAATTAATCCAGACGTTACCTTGGAACATTGTAAGGCTGTTTCATGTGCAAACTGCAGAATAATGATGTCTTCCTAAATCACAAATACCGGTCAGAAAATGTGTCTAAAATGTTGCAGAATTTCTTAGCTTTTCTCACTTACATTTTATAGTATATTGCACAGATCAGCAAAGTTTATCTTAAGTTCTTACCAAAAATGTAAGCCTTCAAGCACACAAGGATGGGCACAACATGTTCATACTGGACCTGGATCCCAAATCTCCTCACATGTCTGAACTGAGCTGATTATATTAGCACAAATTAAACGTATCCAGAGGAAGTGAAGAAAATGTGGATTATTGCATTACTCCAGTTGACATTTCTTTAGGCTGACACAAACAGAGCTTTGTGACCACATGCAGATGTTTCAGCAACAAGGCACAGATGGATAAAGGACAAGAGGATTAATCAGTCTGAGCCAAACACACACAGTAGCAGCATGAGCTTGTGCTTGCTGTGGTAATACGGCATATTCATGTTTTGCCAGTATCCAATTTATGCACAATCTGAATGATACAACAAGACAAAGTGCAGTCAGCAGTACCATTAGTCGTTTCAGCATGATCAAACAGACGTACATAAACAACTATGTCAACAACACAACCACAAGCCAACAATTATCAAGAGAAAGACCACACAGGCTATAAGCAAATGAACCAAAGCTATAGCTACACTACGCTAACTAAGCAAAATCACTGTAATCCCAACTAGCCATCTCTGAGAACAGATGTATAAAATGTATTGGACGGACCTTGTTCTTTGGGAGCCAATGCCCCCTTTTGCCTCTTTTGTTTACAGATAACCATTCTGACCAAAGGTTTCCCAGCTGAACACTTCCCAAATAATCCCACTCCCTTCACCAGTCTGTCTTCTTCCCACTGGGCACGCTTGGTGCCATCAGTTCCTCAGGCAAACAGAGGACACATACACACGTTATGTGCATGAATATGGGTATTCCACTTCTCCAGGGTCCAGTTCCGAAGTTTGTGTGCCTATTATAGGCATGTCAGTGGTGGCAAAGGGTTAGCATGAGACAGCACTGATGAAACCCGTTTGAAGACTTGTGTCAGTCACTATAGCATGACTGAAGGTTCAGACCTTTGGAGCCATCATTACTGGTGCACATGGATGAGTTGTCATATGTCAAAGTCACTTAGGTCTTTAGCTCTGTCCATTTCTTTCACATCATAAAAGTTGACTACTGTATTTTTCGGACCATAAAGCGCACCGGGTTATGAGGCGCATTAAATGAAACAAAACTCTTAAGTTCCCTCGGAAGCTCAGTTTGGTCTTTACCTGGCGCAGGGCGTCTTCTTGCTTCCTCCACTTCCGTACCATTGATTCGTTAATGTTGAATTCTCTCGTAGCTGCTCTATGTCCATGTTGTACTGATTAGCGTTTGAGTTGAAATCCGCTTCGAAAAAAATAAATGAATGAATGCACGTACCCTAATGCTGAAGCACATACCGTATTACTCCGCTCTGCTGCGCACTAAGTGGCAGTAAGCTTCATAACTTACCAAGGCCGTGCTAAAACATTTTGACAGATTTATGAGCGCCGTGTACCATCTACAATCGGTTCTAGGTCAGAAAGCACAACCAGAATTAATTCATACATTAGACGCACCGCATTTTAAGGCGCACTGTCGATTTTTGAGAAAGTTAAAGGATTTTAAGTGCGCCTTATGGTCCAAAAAATACGGTACACTGATGTTACTGCCTGAAGAGAGTTTAGTAGTGAATAGTAGTGAAGGGAATTCTTGCTGTAATGAAAGCAGTATGAGCTACCAGCTTATCAGTTGGTTTCTCAGGTGTAGCACTGACGATGCCCAGGATGTCTCAGGTACAATGAGTATATTAGTCCAACAGAAGATCTATGCCAGCTGGAGCGAGTGACACTTTTTTCTATCTGTGATGTTCACTTCCAGCTTTGGTCAAACCTCAGTCGCACCTCAGACAGCACTCAACAGCACTGTATCACATTTAATTAAACAAAAATATTTCTATAACTTTAGAATAAATAACAGTAGTAGCTTAATCATCTACTGATAATGTCTTGACTGAAATTAGAAAGATACACTCTATGGGCACTGTATTAGGTACACATGTTCAACTGTTAGTTAACAAACATCTCATCAGCCAATCACATGGCAGAAATTCACTGCATTGATCAAGACGACCTGCTGAAGTTCAAACCAAGCATCTGAATGGGGAAGAAACATGATTTACGTGACTTTGAATATGGCACGGTTGTTGGTGCTAGACAGGTGGTCTGAGCATTTCAGAAACTGCTGATTTTCACAGACCTTTAGGGTTTATAGAAAATTGCCTAAAAATAGGAAATGTCTGGATTTTCACACAAATCCTAAAAGTAGATAAAGAGAACTCAGTTAAACAATTGAGACAAAAATATTATACTTGCCATTTACTTATTGAGAAAAATAATCCAATATTACATATTAGTGAGTGGCAAAAGTATGTGACCCTCTAGGGTTAGCAGGTAATTTGAAGGTGAAATTAGAGTCAGATGTTTTCAACCAATGTGATGACAATCAGGTGTGAGTGGGCCCCCTGTTTTATTTAAAGAACAGGGATCTATCAAACACATGTTTGTGGAAATGTATAATGGCACGAACAAAGGAGATTCCTGAGGACCTCAGAAAAAGCGTGGTTGATGCTCATCAGGCTGGAAAAGGTTACAAAACCATCTCTAAAGAGTTTGGACTCCACCAATCCACAGTCAGACAGATTGTGTACAAATGGAGAAAAAATTCAAGACCATTGTTACCCTCCCCAGGAGTGGTCGACCAACAAAGATCACTCCAAGAGCAAGGCGTGTTGTAATAGTTGCCGAGGGGTCACAAAGGACCCAGGGGTGTAACGGTAACTCTAAGCAACTGAAGGCTCCACATTGGCTAATGTTAATGTTCATTGAGTCCACCATCAGAAGAACACTGAACAACAATGGTGTGCATGGCAGGGTTGTAAGGAGAAGGCCACTGCTCTCCAAAAAGAGAACATTGCTGCTCGTCTGCAGTTTGGCTAAAGATCACGTGAAACAAGCAGGAAGGCTATTGGAAGAATGTTTTGTGGGACGGATGAGACCAAAAATAGAATTTTTGGGTTTAATTTAAAAGAAAAAGCGTTATGTTTGGAGAAAGGAGAAAGGAAAACTGCATTCCAGCATAAGAACCTTATCCCATCTGTGAAACATTGTCGGTTGGTAGTATCATGGTTTGGTCCTGTTTTGCTGCATTCTGGGCCAGGGGACGGCTTGACATCATTGATGGAACAATTAATTGAATTATATCAGAGGAATTCTAAAGGAAAAATGTCAGGACATCTGTTTGGCATGAAACTGAATCTCAAGAGAAGGTGGCTCATGCAGCAAGACAACGAACGACCCTAAGCACACAAAGCCGTTCTTACCAAAGAAATGGTTACAGAAGAATAAAGTTCATGTTTTGGAATGGCCAAGTCAAAGTCCTGACCTTAATCCAATGGAAATGTTGTGGAAGGACCTGAAGTGAGCAGCTAATGTGAGGAAACCCACCAACATCCCAGAGCTGAAGCTGTTCTGTACGGAGGAATGGGCTAGTGGATCCTCACAACATGAACTTAATTGGTTCTGGAAGGCCGTTCGTTGAACTCCAATTTGTTTGAAAAACCGAACCAAATTTCCCCATAAGAAGTAATATAAATAGGATTAGTCCATTCTGATGCTTTATCTTGCTATCTAAACGTAATGTTATGCATTATATTCACATTGTCATAATCAAAAATATACCAAAAATGTTCCAACTCACTGAACACAAATACCAGGTCAAACACGTTTTCCTAACTTTATTCACAGCAGCATTTGGATCGTAAAGTTATGCGTTTAACTTCTTAAAAATCTGTATATACACAAATGTTCTAGCTGACAATAGGATAGTCGTAGTTCCAATAATAAAATGTACTAGCAGTAACACTAACATGACACCTGCTGTACATGTTTACCACAACTACCACATGATAAGCACGTCTCTGACTCTCTGACAGACTGCCTGAATCATCATACACCACACAGCCAAAGCTTTATAGCCACCCAAACACAAGTTCCAAAGATTTTGGCATACTTCAAATGTCGCATGTCAAGCGTCTGATAACTAATTTGAAGGTGTGACTACAATCTGTAGGCCCTGTAGTGTGTCTAGAAAAAGGTTGTGTAATAGAAACGCATCTTACTCATAATCTTACTCATAGCTCTTACTCAAAATGTTCCTCATGCTTACTCAGAAAAAAAAATGTATTTAATGGTGCATGTCACCAATACTGTTGCATTTAAGGGTGAAAACCATTAAATGCAACAGTAGTATGATGGTGCAAGGGACAGTGGTAGCCTAGTGATTAAGTTTCTGGACTATGAACCAGAAGGTCCAGGGTTCAAATCCCACCTCTGTGAGACTCTGTTGGGTTGCTTAATGTAAGTTGCTCTGGTTAGGGGTGTCTGAAGAATGACTACATCTAAATGTAGTATCATCATGGGTTAGAAATGCAATATTGTCACAATGTGATTAGACCTGATTTTAAACCTCTAGCTATTTTTTTTTAGAGGAAAATGCCTTATTATACCACAGTTAGTTCCAATCTCATTGGCTGAGAGACGTTCTTGCCGTGACATTATTGTCGATAATGGCACTCTGCTTTGGATGCCTGGGAAAGCGAATCGAAGTCACTACTTTAAATCAAACAACCCAAATGGACTCACAGCTCGACTGAAGAGCAACGAGACTGAAGATCAGTTTTAGTCCCATCAACAAAAATGACCTGAATCAGCTTCATCCCTCACAAAGACGTTGTTTGCTGGAGCTAAACTCTACAGCTGTCATTAAACACCATCCGTGGCTAATCGGAGCTTCAGTCATCTGACAGGTTTGTTATCTGTAAGCCCAGCTCTAACCCAGAGAAGCTGCTGATGCTCTGTAACCCTGCTGTTACATTTCTGACTGATCAGATTAACATTCAGAGCTTCATCATAGTAATCTATAATCACTAATCAAACGGGATCCTAGACTTTGGTTAGAACACCAGGATCTCCCTCCGATTTGCTTCAGTCGGTAGAATAGTGGATCTTAGTAACAGCTTGCCTTATAAACCCCACCCATTTTATTTGCTGAATGTAAATAAACTTCTTTTTAATAAATCATTTCTTATTTGGCAAGTGTCCAAAGTCTGTACCAGCTTGTCAAATCAGACATATGCCAGGTCTCTGGTTGGCTGTGCAGATTTTGTCCTGATCTCTAACAAATCAGAAAAGCCAACATGGCATGTGACTGTCACTTTGGTCACATTTGCTGACGACCACACTGCAGAAACACCTCTACAGACACACTAGGCCCTGGTATGTTTCTGTGGTTAGACCACAAGTTACATCATTTTGCTTCTTATAAGTCACAGGATGCACATGTGATTACAGAAGTCACACATTCGACTGACTTCCTGCCAGCATCCAGTGCCGGAGGATTATTTATACCAAACAGGCAGCTCCATCACAAGAGATGTGACTGTAAAATGGTAAAGGCATGAATATGTTCCAAGTGGTAAAAATGGGAGAAAAAGCAAAGTAACCCAGCTGCTGCATCTCCACATGCTTTGGACTAATGTTCATAGTGACTTCTTCAGAGTCACAATACTAACAGCTCTCAGCAGTGTGCATCTTTTAAGAATAACATCTCTGACTGCAGAATTACACACCAGAACTAGAGCATGAGAAACAAACCATTAAACAGCTTGACCACATTTCATATGAGAATAAAAGGGCTGTAGTCAAGACCACCTTTGTCACATCCAACACAGGTCCAAGATCCAAACACCCAAGACAGAATCCAAAGGATGTCAAGGCAGAGTCAAGACCAAGAACAAAGGAAGGCAAGTCCAAATCGAGACCAAGTCTGAACTAACATTTAATAGAACCCTAACAAAACATCTGAAGGAAAGATATCTGCATGCACTATTGTCATTGCAGTTTAAATTATTTAAGGGCATGCCCTAAAGATTCATTCTGCAAAACTACAGTACTGTGCAAATGTCTTAGGTCACCATTAGATTTGTTGTTTTACAAATGGTATAATGTGCATATTTAACAATGATTTGATACAAAAATTTCAAACTTGGATCCATCATTCTTTGTTAGCTTTAGCATATCTTAGCTTTTTCATCCTGTTCCCCTTCAGAAAAAGTGGTTTCTTGGCTGCTACCCTTCCAAAAAGACCATTTCAGATCAAGCGCCTTTGGACTGCAAAAGGGTCAACTTGGCATCCCAATGAAGCTGTCAGATGCTGCTATTGTTCAAGTGTAAGGGCCTGTAATCCACAGATTGGACAGAGCTTCCCTTCGATAACAAGCAGGGTCTTGTTCCTTATATATAACAATAACAATAAAAACAACCATAACTGCTACCACATAATCACTTAATAAATTGAAAGAAGGTGAGGACAATGTCAGAAGCCACTGAGAACATTTTGTTACTTTCCAGATCACCATTTGTTATGGCGGGTTAGAAGATTAAAATACTGTATATTTCAT
>JAJAGP010003502.1:0-50740 GCA_025084515.1 Ancistrus triradiatus
ACTACAATCTTCTCCGTCAGACTAGCTACAAGCCTACACCTATCACAAATAAAATTTAAACTAATGACGGAGGAAGAATGGCTAAACATGCCACACTCGGCACAGGGAACAAGCACAGCAGAAGCCATGTTACTACAATTAATGAATTAAAGGTACTTAGCTTTGAGTGGTGCTGTGGGGTGCCGAGTGAAGACATGGCTCAGCTGCAGCCGATGGTCCAATGCAATGCTCGATTAAAGCGTTAATGGAAAGTTAATACAAAACATCAGAAAAAAATAAGTCTCAGAAAAAAAGAAGGTGGGAAAAGGCTGTAAAAAAGTTATAAAAACACACACTACTGCAAAAGAAGACGCAACTCTGGTAATTAGCTCCTCTCTCACATTGGCTAATGTTAATGTTCATTAGTCCACCATCAGAAGAACACTGAACAACAATGCTGTGCATGGCAGGGTTGCAAGGACAAAGCCACCGATCTCCAAAAAGAACATTGCTGCTTATCTGCAGTTTGCTAAAGATCACATGAACAAGCAAGAAGGCTATTGGAAGAATGTTTTTTGGACAGATGAGACCAAAATAGAATTGTTGGTTTAAAAGAAAAGCGTTATGACTGGAGAAAGGAAAACACTGCATTCCAGCAAAAGAACTTTATCCCATCTGTGACACATGGTGGAGGTAGTATCATGGTTTGGGCCTGTTTTGCTGCATCTGGGCCAGGACGGCTTGCCATCATTGATGGAACAATGAATTTTGAATGATAGAGTTCTAAAGGAAAATGTCAGGACATCTGTCCATGAACAGAATCTCAAGAGAAGGTGGGTCAAACAACAAGACAACGACCCAAAGCACACATTTTGATCTACCAAATAATGGTTAAAGAAGAATAAAGTTAATGTTTTGGAATGGCCAAGACAAAGTCCTGACCTTAATCCAATTGAAATGTTGTGGAAGGACCTGAAGCGAGCAGTTAATGTGAGGAAACCACCAACATCCCAGAGTTGAAGTTGTTCTGTACAGAGGAATGGGATACAATTCCTCTAAGCCGGGGTGCAGGACTGATCAACAGTTACAGGAAACATTTAGGTGCAGTATCACACCAGATACTGAAAGTTTCACATACTTTTGCCACTCACTAATATGTAATATTGGATGATTTTCCTTGATAAATAAATGACCAAGTATAATGTTTTTGTCTCATTTGTTTAACTGGGTTCTCTTTATCTACTCTTAGGACTTGTGTGAAAATCTGATGGTGTTTTAGGTCATATTTACGCAGACATATAGAAAATTCTAAAGGGTTCACAAACTTTCAAGCACCACTGTATAAGTATTGTTGTCTCCTCACAGCTCTGAGATCTGAGTTAAATCCCGACTCTCGACTCTTTGTGGAGTTTGCATGTCCTCCTTGTGGGTCCAGGTTCTCCTGTTTCCTTCCACATTCCAAAGACATGTTTTAGGTTGATTGGTCACTATAAATTAGCCAATGAATGGAGTGGTGATATAACCTTGTGTCTGTCATTAATATAGCCTTTGATACTGGTCTGACATTAAATAAACTAATAAACAAACAAACAAAACTTAAGTATAACATAAATATAATACAGTAATAGAATACATGTTTAGTGCAATTATGTAATATAGCAGTACAATATTTTAGTACTGAGTGCAATTCCTCATTTAGCTTAGTATGGCCTATTTTTTAAAACTGCTTGATTTTAAACTTACAGTGTGTTTTTAATTTCACTTAACTTCCCTTTGCCATTAATCCAAAATCATTTGAGCTGTAACATACTGCATTATAGACAGATTACAGTCAAAAGATTCACAATGCCTACAAATACGATTGATAAGCTGCTCGGGATTAATGTTATGTGTTGCGAACTTTATTCAGTATCCTAGCCTAATCTGTTATTTGTTAACGTTCCCAAAAATGAACTAATTTAGGGGGCGATAATCCACTAACATGCTTTAATGCACCAGTTAATTTGATTCAGATGTGCTGATTACATTCCATCTTATTCTTTAAACATGTTACTCTTTAAAATTGCATCACAAAGTATCTATTATGCTGCACCTCTACTGCACTTGCATTTGCTGCTAACTACTGAGAACTACTGAGAGGCTCCACGATTCACCATTGCTGTAAAAAACTGACCCATTGGAGAGATCTGAGTTGTCATGACTACATGACTCTGTAATTAACCAACCTGTTGTAGAAACTGAAAAGTGTTAGAAAGGAACTATGAATGTTGATGTGGCTCTCCAGCTCACATCATCTGACAAACTACATTTGTCTTTAGCCCTGTTCTAATTGTCTTACTGTTGAAATAACATGTTTTCCAGCAACAAATGACTTCATTCAAATCTGATATCTATATGCAATGCTTACAGAGGTGATGCAGTCTGTAAAGCATGAACAGATCCATATCCATCAACTGAGGTAATGTAAATACTTGAAACATATTTGTAAATGGTATTTACATCGCCATTAACCATTCTGCAGATGATCTTATCCAGAGTGACTTACAAAAGTTCTTACGTAATGAGTGTTAAAGCAAGGCAAGTGTGAAATTCATATAACAGAGAATATTCAGGTTGAGTGCTGAGCTCCATTTTGAAGAGACTATTATATTCCATTTGGAAAAGACAGCAATGACTTATGTAATATATCTGGACTGGTCTAAACATTTCACAAGGTGACTGTGATTTGGAATGGTTCAGGTATAAGCAGTAGAATGGTGCATTGGAGGGTGGAGTTGGGTCGGTGGGGTAGGATGGAGGGTGCACATTTGTTCTGTTGAGACTTGCAACTTGATCACACCTTGCAGACATGATCACGTCTCACTTTACTATCGCACTGTTTTTTTCATTAAACTCAACTGCTCTCTGTGAACAATTCAATAAAATGCCTATTTTTACTGATTTAGTGTACAACAATGGCCCCATTTATTAATACTACCCACTGCAGGCATTAAACAACATTTTTTCACAATAAATCATAGAGCCACAATCCAACAACACTTAAAAAGAAGCAACAGTTACCACATTAATGCAATTTACTAGTTACACAAAAAAGCAGTCACTTGTACAGGATTCAGACATTGAAACCTAAGTTTTACATTTCTCTTTCTTGTGTTTCAATAGTAGTAGCAGCAGTCCTGTGTATAGCATCATAATAGTTATGGCACAATGGTTGTAATTATTTATGTCGCATGTGTGTTTATTCATTAAATCTTACACACAAAAATTCAATCTTATTCCCTTAATTACACATGACGGGTCGTTTAGTGTACAAGACACTTTATTGTAAAACTATGCTTTATATTATTATTTTAATCTTAACAAGTGATTAAATTAAGAAAATATTTGTAAGAAAATCAAATGTACATTGTACAATCCAGTTCGCCAGTTTTAGTGCCCCTTGAATTGTCTTCATCTCCTCAGTTTGTGTTTACTTTGCAAAATAAAATCCTCTTTGCAGCACATTTTGAGATCTCCCGAAGCTTAAACATTAGCCCTTTCAGAAATTTGCCTTTATAAAAATGCATCTCACGACATGCATCAGTGTGGTCATAAAGCAAACATGTTTATACAAGAGGGCTGTGTACCTTCTCCTCACTGCAGCTTCAGCTGCATTGAGCAGTTTGCAAATAAGCCGAGCTGCATCTCCTCTCATAAATCTAGTACATAATTACACACACCCAGCAAAGAGGTAGGCCAACAGCCATTATTTATCCTGCAAAGCCACTAGTGCTGCAGTCAATATGGAGTAGATTAAATATTAAAGAGAAGCATATGGAATGGAGTGATAGGTGCAGGGACGAGTGTCAGAGAGAGAGGTAGGAAGGGATTTCGAAACTAGGTGGGAAGATATACAGTATGTAGAGAGAAAGAAGTCAGAATTAAAAACAGGTTTAACTTTGACAGAGTCAAAATAAGCTTCTCTAGCCTGAGGCTGAATGTTCACCATGTCAGTGACATGTCGTTTCATGGAAACATTGTGGTTATGATTTATTTATGATTTATAGGCATTACCTAACAGAGACTAGAGTGAAGCATTCCATTTACCTATTTTGTTTATCCATGGTGGAGAGAGGGAAAGGGGGGAAATGGGAAGGAAATGTTCTTTTTTTATCCTTTTCAGAGTACAGCTGCAGATACTGAATGCTAGAAATAATGTTGATGTCCACATTTTTTTAATAGTAGTCCTTACTATTTGAATTAACCCTAAAGTTGCTGGAAATAAAGACGATCATATCAGGTTCCTCTATAGTCATATATATATATATATATATATAATTAACCAGACTGTCATCAAGTAAGGAATATAACACAACAAGTTGTGCTGTAAGAAGAAAATAATCTGGGTAAAGTGATGTAGCCACTGACTGTGACACCATCTCTTGCATTTTTGTATAAAACAACAGTGGCTAATGTGAAAGAACGGTGCTCCTGACCATACTCCAATAGAAATGTTGTAGAAACAGTTGGGAAGCCCACCAACATTCTGGAGTTGAATTTGCTTTTGTACTGAGAAATAGGCTAAAATTTCTCCAAGAGGATTTGCAGAACTGATTAACAGTTACCAGAATCATTTAGTTGTAATTATAGCTGAACAAGGGGGTCACATCTGACACTGAAAGCGAAGATTCATACTTTTCCCACTCATGTATATGTAAAATATTGGATCATTTTCTTCAATAAATAAATGGCCATATATCATTTTTTTCCCTCATTTGTTCATATGACTTCACTTTATATACTTTTAGGATTTGGGTAAACATTTTAGGTCATATTATGCAGAAGTGTACAATATTGTAAAAGGATTAACAAACTTTCAAGCACCATTGCAACTTACAAATGAACCTTGATAATATTGAATTGTAAGTATTTTATACCAAGCTATCCAATTCATTTAACTGGTAACTTTTGGCAATACTATGGATGGAAGCTCAGGAACCATGGTTTGAAACTGTAGATTTTGTCCCACAATTTTGCAAGTACTATTTGTGAATACATGATTAGACTTTAAAAACACATTCACTGTTATCTCATTTTAATATGTCAATTTATTATTTCACACTTTAATCACACTTTTCCCAGCCATGGTTGCAGGGTCAGCAGCACTCCTCTGGGCCATACCCCTCCCAGTTAACCAAACACAAACTGAGCAATGTTGTATTGCTGTACAATGCAGTGAGGAATACTCCGATCTATACATAGGAGAGACCAAACAACCGCTCCACAGACGCATGGCACAACATAGAAGAACCAACTCATCAGGACAGGACTCAGACATACCTCTGCATCTAAATAACAAGGAACACTCCGCTGAGGATACAAATGTTCATATTCTGGACTGAGAAGACAGATGGTTTGAAAGAGGTGTGAAGGAGGCGATGTGTGTCCAACTAGAGGAGGTGGTTTACATCACCAGTTATCAGCTACCTACAAACTAGTTGTGAGATCCCTTCCCAGCAGGTTTAACCCCGATTCACACCTTGACCCATGTGACTCTAACGACTCACATGATGGCAGTTTGGGTAACGACTAATAATGGGTAAGACCTTGCCCCCACAGACCTCAATGACACATGTATTGACAGGGTGGGTCAAGTAACTCCCAGGACCACCTCCAAGGTGACAACTCCACTAGTGGTTAAATACCTGGTACTCTCCATCAGCTTCTAGAACTGAACAAGTCAACACTTTTGGATGAGAGGTAAAAAAATCTTCAAGAACCAAAGAAGTGCAGTTGCCTTCAACTCAAACACTCAGTTGTAAATAAAGTAACATTTGAAAATGAGAACTATAGCATTGATCTTCCTGTCACACTAGGAGGTTTGTCTGTGACATTTGCTGTTAAACAAGATCTGCACTATGAGCAAACTTTCTCCAATGATATTTTTCGTCCACCCTGATGTTACATTGGTGTCAGAAGTGGGATGTCACTACAGGTTCAGAGGATGGAGCAGCTGATCAAGGAAATGGAGCTGCAGACCCGGGAGGAACAGTGACGGCTCAGACGTCAAGAGCAATCCTTTGAGACACAGGTACTGAGCATTACACCTGACCAGATCTTCCGAATGGAACCAGCCAAAAGCATGGTGAAAGCACGCTGGTCAGTGTCCAGGTGGAGAGCTTCAACGGTGCTGAGGAGAGAACAGTGCGGAGTGGCGAGGTGTTCAGCCAGAATGATTGCGCGCGAGTCCAGCTACTGATGTACAACGGTGCAGATTCAGCTGGTAGCATGTCACCTTGGCTGGAGTGAGGAGATGGCGGTGGTGCAGCTCAGCAAGGCGTTGGAAAGACCAGCTTTGCAAGTTCTTCTTGATGTGCCATCAATTCAACACTGCAATTTGACGACACTCAGGCACAGGCTTAGACGGCGGTCCTCCAATGACCCAGTGACTGCCATGGTTTGTTAACAGCTTCAGGAATGACAGCATCAAATCGACAAAAGAGTTTCTTTGCTTATGCCGGAGGTGTTGATGTTGATACATCAGGCTTATCCACAATTCCCTGCTGAGGTGCAGAGCGAGTTATCACTGGAGGCATTTCTATGTATACAGCTAGAGGCAGCAGTGACACAGGAAGCAACGGTGCTGGAGAAAAATGATCCAGTATTACATATTAGTGAATGGCAAAAGTATGTGAACCTTTGCTTTCAGTATCTGTATCTTTCCCTCTGTGCAGCAATAACTGCAACTAAACATTTCCTGTAACTATTGATCAGTCCTGCACACCGGTTTGGAGGAATTTTTGTGCATTCCTCCGTACAGAACAGCTTCAACTCTGGGATGTTGGTGGGTTTCCTCACATTAACTGCTCACTTCAGGTCCTTCCACAACATTTCGATTAGATTAAGGTCAGGACTTTGACTTGGCCATTCCAAAACATTAACTTTATTCTTCTTTAACCATTATTTGGTAGAACAACTTGTGCAGTTCATGGACAGATGTCCTGACATTTTCCTTTAGAATTCTGATGTAATTCAGAATTTATTGTTCCATCAATGATGGCAAGCCGTCCTGGCCCAGATGCAACAAAACAGGCCCAAACCATGATACTACCTCCACCATGTTTCACAGATGGGATAAGGTTCTTATGCTGGAATGCAGTGTTTTCCTTTCTCCAACCACAATGCTTTTCTTTTAAACCAAAAAGTTATATTTTGGTCTCGTCTGTCCACAAAACATTCTTCCAATGGCTTCTGGCTTGCCCAAGTGATCTTTAGCAAACTGCAGATGAGCAGCAATGTTCTTTTTGGAGAGCAGTGGCTTTCTCCTTGCAACCTTGCCATGTACACCATTGTTGTTCAGTGTTCTTCTGATGGAGGACTCATGAACATTAACATTAGCCAGTGTGAGAGAGGCCCTCAGTTGCTTAGAAGTTACCCTGGGGTCCTTTGTGAGCTCACCAACTGTTACACACCTTGCTCTTGGAGTGATCTTTGTTGGTCGACCACTCCTGGGGAGGGTAACAATGGTCTTGAATTTAATCCATTTGTACACAATCTGTCGGACTGTGGATTGGTGGAGTCCAACTCTTTAGAGATGGTTTTGTAACCTTTTTCAGCCTGTTGAGCATCAACAACTTTTTCTGACATCCTCAGAAATCTCCTTTGTTAGTGCCATGATACACTTCCACAAACATGTGTTGTGAAGAGCAGACTTTGATAGATCCCTGTTCTTTAAATTAAACAGGGACTCACATCTGATTGTCATCTCATTGAATGAAAACAAACGACTTTAATTTCACCTTCAAATTAACTGCTAATCCTAAAGGTTCACATACTTTTGCCACTAACTAATATGTAATGTTGGATCATTTCCCTCAATGAATAAATGACCAAGTATAATATTTTTGTCTCATTTGTTTAACTGGGTTCTCTTTATTTATTTTTAGGGCTTGTGTGAAAATCTGATGATGTTTTAGGTCATATTTATGCAGAAATATAGAAAATTCTAAAGGGTTTACAAATTTTCAAGCATCACTGTATTCCGCTGCTGGGCCTAGTGGAAATGCAGAGATGGCTGGGAAAAACTGTCGTGAACCACACTTTCTGGTCTGTAAACTTCCTGTCTCTGATACTGCTCTTTCGTCCACCCTGAAACTACAATATGATCTCAACATGTGCTCTGGTGCTGCAAAAAACAGCATAATATCACACATGATGGCATGCTTTATTAAGGAATAATCAATCACTTATTTTTGGAGGTTAAAAAACATCTAATCCCCTAACCAGGCCTAGCAATGTTTTTGAATGCATAGCATCATTATAATAGAGTATGTAATGTAAACAATGGAAATGTTTGGGAATCCAAACCATTCAGGTGGATAAGAAGCCAGTTCACCCTGCATATCCAATGAGCTTCTTGTGTATGTTCTAGCTAACCAGCAGATGGAGGCAGAGAATCAATAATAAAAGGGTTTGCCAGATAAAATTATATTTCACATCATTGGTACTGGAACCTGCTTGAAATTCCTACAAACCAGAGCTAAATATACAGACTATAGCAACCATTTTAAACACATTTATCGATCATGTAAAGAAATCAAAACAGCATTGATCAGAATTCTTCTCTATACAGAATGGAATTAAGGACTATTGTAAAATTTTAATCCCTTAAGCATATCCTGCTGACATAGTAACAATGGCAAATGAGGAAAATTCAGCTTCTTAAATTATTTTTTTATTTTTTCATTCATTTCTATCAGGCAGAGAAAATATATATTTTTTCACATTTGTTTAAAGTCTATTATTATTAGTATAGATATTATATACATTCAGAAACAATACACATAGAAACTTAAATTATTATTTGCTCATAGCAGTATGTAACCCAGTATATACTGTCGTTTCATATTGTTTACAATTACAAAATTGTAATTGTAAACATTATGAATTACAATTAAATATCCTTCATAATATCATCAATAGGTTATTGAATACAAATACAATTAAAGACACAAAACACACTGCATTTTTAATTGAATTTAAAAGCTACTGGACATTTTCATGTATCACTGCTCTTTTCTGTGTATACATGTCAAAGAGAGACATTTTCAATAATGTCTGAATATTGTGTATGTCTGCATTTGGTTTTATTACACAACCCACAAAGGTAATTTCTGTTTTTTTTATTTTATTTTTTTATTGATATATTAGTCGTACTATTAAAACAATCCAAAATGAACCATACGAAGTATTACACATGGAGTTTTTTCACACTCATATCCATAACAATCTTAGACCAATTAGTAATAATCAGTTACTACAAGCAAATGTTTTAAATTATGTCCAGTCATTTCCAATACTAACTAAAATAACTAACATGTCTTTTATACACAGTGTAGAGTGAAATAATGTAAATATACTGTCTATAAATCACTATGCATAGTTTGATTTGCATCTGTGCAGAATTGCAGGTCAAGAGTTTGTTCCTAAATAAGCCATTTTACCTTTTCCGCACACTGAGAATTTGGAGTTGACCCCAAAGCTATGTAGAACTTCCATAAGGCAGTGAACCCCAGCACACAACTAATGCTGACATGATATAAGAATTACTATAATGAATTGCATGGTAGATTAATTTAATTACTATCACTTATAAAAGAGCTAAGGTAATTTTCAGTGTAGCTTGTAGTGCTGGAGCTGCATTTCTACTCTGCCTTCCAACTTATAATATTACTTGTAGAGTCAATCACACAGTGTGCTTTGGATAGATTTCTAATGGAATCAAATGATAATGGCCTTAATAACACTAGTGCTATACTTAAAAGGAAGTGGTCAGTTCTTTTTGCCTGATATATTTTGTTAACTAGCATCCTTATGGAAAACTGCCAACCAGCACAATAAATTAAAAATGATAGATAATAATAATAATAATAATAATAATAATAATAATAATAATATGCTTTATTTATATAGCACCTTTCACAATTTCAAGGTCGCTTTGCAAATGCAGGATAGAAACAGATAATCAACTTAATAAAAAAGAACTCATATACGGAAGATGAAGGACAGAAGTACTCTTTGAAAGAGAAGGGCCTTCAGAACATACTTGAAGGATGAGTACAGTCATAAAGAAGTTGGGGTAAGGAATTCCATAGCTTGGGGGCTGTACCACCGAAAGATCTGCCACCCATTGAGGAGAGGCAATTATAGGGGGCAATGAGTAGGACCCAAACTTGAAGGACTTTAAAAGTTATAAACAGTATTTTATACTTAATATGAGATGGGACAGGTTACCAGGGCACTTGACTGAGAATAGGGGTGGCGTGAGCAGATTCTTTGTTGAAAGTGAATACTCTTGTAGATCACTGGATCAAGACTGGACCTTTTTCCTCAGTACCTGACTTACTAAGTACAACCCAAAATCAGAAAAAGTTTGAGAGTAAGGAAACAGTCTGTCATAAATGTACTTTTATGTCATTTCAGACAGTATGAACCCAAAATATTTCATGTTCTGTCTGGTCGACATAATTTTTTTTTTTTTTAAATATGCCTCATTTTCTGCATTTCAGGCCAGCAACAAATTTCAAAAAACATGGGGGCAGGGACAATTTAGGGCTAGTGATGAGGTAAACAAAAGTAATTAATGATGTGATTTCAAATCGGTGATTGTAATGATTGTAATTATGATTTGGTACAAAAGTAGTATCCACAAAAAGTTGAGTCTTTGAGGAGCAAAGATGGGCTGAGGTTCTCCAACTTGTCAACAATTGTGTGAGAAGATTATTGAAATGTTCCTCAAAGAAATAAAGAAAGGGATTTGCACATTTTTCCCTCTACAGTGCATGACATCATTAAATGATTCAAGGAATTTGGAGGAATTCAGTTTGTGAAGGGCAAGGGCGTAAGCCTAAACTGAACTCCCATGATCTCTGATTCGTCAGACAGCAATGTATCAAGAGCCATCACTGATCATCACAAATTCCACTTAAATCTTTACTGTGCAAAGAAATCAAGCTTTATGTTAACCATGTCCAGAAGTGGCAGCAACGTCTTTGGGCTGGGAGGCATCCGGGGTCAGACCATTACAGTGAATTCAGATGAATCAGTATTCCAGACCTCTCTTGGAAGAAATGGGGATGCCCTTTGCTCTGGACTAAAGATAAAAAGGATCATTCAGGCTTTTATCAGCAACACGTTATGCCAGTGCCGTTGGCAAAGGCCATTTACACTTCTGTGATGGCAGCAGTATTGCAGAAAAGTACAGATTTTAGAGCACCATATGCTTCCTTCAAGATGACATAATTTCCAGAGACGTCCATATGTTTTTCAAAAAGACAATGCAAAACCAAATACTGCACACATTACAAAGACATGGCTGCAGAAGAGGTGACCTGTCCTCAATATAGAATGTGTGGCAAATTTTGAAACTAAAAAAGCCGCCTTGACAACCCTTAAGATAATTCTTCCTGTTTTCAGGAAGAATGGGACAAAACACCTGTAACTCTTCATCTCTTGGTATCCTACTGCTGCCAAAGCGACTTTTAAATGTTCTGAGAAGGAATGGCAACATTGCAAAGTGGTACATGCTTTATCACACCAGCTTTTTTTTGGAATGTATTGCAGGCCTGAAATTTAGGAATGGATGTGTATAAACAGATGAACTGAAGTTGACCAGACAAAACAAGAACTTGGAAATATGACGGTGTTTTAGATAAATTGTGAGCAGAAACAAAGAAAATTCTAAAGGGTTCCAAACTTTCAAGCACCACTGTACTATAGGAAAGAACAAAGGAACGAATAAGGAGGTGAGAATTGACCAATAATGAGTAGTTAAACATTTAAAGGTAAGAATTCTTAAAAAAAAAAAAAACTCCACCCAATTATTCTCGTTCTGTGGCAGCACATGAATAAAGCACATATCTCTGAGGGAAACACTATCTGAAATTCTGCAGCTCCATGTGGCAATTAGTGGATTGAACATTGTTGGTCTCATGTGACTGCACTAATGCTGCAATATGAGCATAATAAAAAAATTGTGTGAACAAAAGTATTCATTGCATCATGTATGCAGTCACTACCTCCTTATATGTGGAGTAATGTGCTGTGTATATCACATTTTGCCTTAAGAACTCTTCAGTATGTGAGCTTATTTGATTGCTGAGTCGTCTGCTTATCTATTCCTATTATTGGACTGGTTTAATTGTGAGCGATGATGGCCTTGCTAGTTTAATGAATGACTTTGCTTTTGTGGTTTAATATGTACCTTTGGTAGGTGATACGGTTAGAAGAGCCTAGCCAACGCATACCATCTACTCTGCAGCTTGGTTGAACTTATTTTAAATATTTGCAGATGTTCATTAACCCATGAATAAACAAAAGAAACTGGTCCTGACTGAAACAGTTAGCTGCTCAAGCTTTTGGAAAGATGCTGGGGCATTACTAGAAATGTAGTGCCTGTAATACATTTTTGTGGCATGTCCTGTAATTCTGCTCAACAAAAGAATTAAAAATTAATTAATTAATTAATGTAACTTTTTACCAGTGCAATTTTAGTTGGGCACAGCAAGATTTTACAACATTTTACTGTGGCACGTGCCCTGTAAAGTAGGTCTGGGTGTAACCTGTTTGTTTAGGAACAGGTGCTCTTTGAAGATCAGGTGTTCTGATACTTAAAGTATAAGGAGGAGATGAAGGGCCAGTAAAAGTGCTGCAGAACTCTTTACTTAAAACAGCAGTCCTCACAAAAAGGCAAGTATCTCTAAATTCATAATTCTACCATACAAGCTTTTCCTCATTTAAATCCCAAGAGCCAAATAATGCAGCCCTGACATGCTGGTCTAGAAAGTAAAGAGCTTTAATTTGACTACAGTAAAATAGATTTTTAACAGATGGATGACCAGGTTTGGTCTCTCGGTCAAATGAAAATGGCATAGCTGAGTATGGATTCCACTGGGCTCTCATTACTGCTGAAGGTCGAAACCCAACCAGCTATCTAGCAAGTGTCGCACAACTCCTGCTCATTTGTGATGAGCCTTGGGTGAGTCATGTGGCTGAATAGCAAAGGCCATATGGGAGGCATTTATTTGCTCATATGAAATGTTTAAATCACCACTGTTGAAATGAAAACCACACAGCTTACACAATATTGTTAAAAAAAAAGACAAAATATTTTTAGCACACTGTACCGCTAACGTTAATGCCGTCTATTTAGGAAGGATGGAAAAGCAGGACTAGGGATAATACTTTTAGGTGTCAACAATAATTGCATGTGGAATATGCCAGTACATTGTACTTCCTTTTCCACTGCACACTAACATGTCAAACAGGAAGAAAATGAGGTATCCAGGCGGCTATGTGAGAAACCTCCCCAGGTGCAGTGTTTAGAAGCCCAGTGCCTAATCTCTGATGAAACGTGTCTATTATCGGAGACTCAGCAGGAGAAAGTGGAGTAGAACAGCTATGATGGAGAGGCGATTAGCTTCCATCCCGCTGACTTCAGCTCTTTGCTCAGTTATTCATCATGTGCACCTCCTATCTGACATGATCACTGGGAAAAAGTGATGAGTGAGACCAAAGGGTGATGAGTGAGGTGAACACAGTAATGCAGCAGATCATGAACCAGCGAAACCTTTGCATCTTGTGCTATTTTCCTGCAATAACATTTCAACTGTTAGAGATAGTAATAGTAAAAGTAACTGCATAAGTATTCTTATATGGTCTAATGATGCCACTGATGCCTGTAACATGGTTGCATCCTTTGGTGTGGTGACGTAATAACTGCAGACCCAGCCTCCACCCCGAAGAGAACTGAGACTCAGGAACCCACACATATCAATATCGGAGGTAATCCGCTGGACTATGCAGAGACCCAATAACTCTATGTAGCACAACAACCTGGTCTCGCACTGTCCGGAAGTGTTCCGACAGATGATGCCAGGACCATCTGTACTTGGACTGTTCATAAGCCATCCATCGTACGATGCCAGGATCATCTGTACTTGTACTGTCTGGAATCCATCCATCGGATGATGCCAGGACCATCTGTACTTGCACTGCCTGGAAACCATCCGTTGGTAGATGCTAGGACCACCTGGACTTACACTGCATGGAAACCAGCTATTGGATGCTGCCAGGAAACTGTAATGCAACCTCGTAACCAACAGATTTCCCTTTGCCAAAGGCAAGGATTGAACCAGAGTGGGTGAATTAGTAATGCTGCCAATGCTGAGCCACCCTGGATTGATCCTTGGTACTGGCAGGTTGGGGCTTGAGTTGAGAAGTGATGTTCCATTGTGAAGTCCAGTGGGAGATATCCCCTGGCAATGAAGGTCCTAATGGTTATGTCACACCTTGCAAGGACCCCTTTTGCCCTCAGAACTGCCTTAACTGACACGTTAGCATCATTTCTCAGCTGCACATCCATTATGTGAATCTCCCGTTACACCACAACCCAAATGTGCTGTAGTGGATTGAGATCTGGTGACTGTCTAGACCATGTGAGTACAGTGAACTCATTGTCATGTTCAAGAAACAAGTTGGAGATGATTAGAGCTTTGTGACATACATGTTATCCTGCCATCAGTAGCCATCAGAAGAGGGTACACTGTGATCATAAAGGGCTTCTCATGGTCATAAACAATACTCAGGTAGGGTGTGGTGTTTAAATGATGTTCAGTTGGTATTAACAGGTCCAAAGTGTGCCAAGAAAGTATTCCCCATACCATTACACCAGTAGCAGCAGCCTGAACCATTGATACAGGGAAGGATAGATCCATGCTTTCGTGTCGTTTACAAGAAATAGTGACCCTATCATCCGAATGTTGCAGCAGAACTCATCTCAGCAATGTTTTCCAATCTTCTATTGTCCGATTTTGGTGAGTCTATGCAAATTATAGCCTCAGGTGCCTGTTCTTAGCTGACAGGAGTGGGACCCGGTGAGGTCCTCTGCTGATGTAGCTCATCTGCTTTAAGGTTTGACATGTTTTGTGTTCAGAGATGATTTTCTGCATTCCTAGGATGTAACAAGTTTATATATATATATATATATATATATATATATATATATATATATATATTTCTCTTTTTTGAACCATTCTTTGTAAACCCTAGTGATGCCTTTGCATAAGAACCCCAGTAGATGCTTAGCACCAATATACATGCCACGTTCAAAGTCACTTACATCATCTTTCAACCCCATTCTGATACTTTATTTTGAACTACAGCAGGTCGTCTTGACTATGTCTTGACATTTACAGCATATAGCTGACGCCCTTATGCAGAGCGACTTACAGAAGTGCTTTGTATTTTTCCTACAGTGGTGCTTTAAAGTTTGTGAGCCCTTTAGAATTTTCTATATGTCTGCATAAATATGCATAAACATCATCAGATTTTCACACAAGTCCTAAAAGTAGACAAAGAGAACCCAGTTAAACAAATGAGACAAAAATATTATACTTAGTCATTTATTTATTGAAGAAAATGATCCAATATTACATATTAGGGAGTGCCAAAAGTATGTGAACCTCTAGGATTTGCAATTAATTTGGTGAAATTAGAATGAGGTATTTTCAGTCAGTGGGATGACAATCAGGTGTGAGTGGGCACCCTGTTTTGTTTAAAGAACAGGGTTGAAAAAGGTTACAAAACCATCTGTAAAGAGATTGGACTCCACCAATCCATAGTCAGACAGATTGTGTACAAATGGAGGAAATTCAAGACCATTGTTACCCTCCCCAGGAGTGGTCGACCCACAAAGATCACTCTAAGAGCAAGGCATGTAATAGTTGGCGAGGTCACAAAGGACTCCAGGGTAACTTCTAAGCCACTGAAGTCCTCTCTCACATTGGCTAATCTTAATGTTCATGAGTCCACCATCAGAAGAACACTGAACAACAATGGTGTGCATGGCAGGGTTACAAGGAGAAAGCCATTGCTCTCCAAAAAGAACATTGCTGCTCATCTGCAGTTTGCTAAAGATAACGTGGACAAGCCAGAAGGCTACTGGAAGAATGTTTTGTGGATGGATGAGACCAAAATAGAACTTTTTGGTTTAAAAATTTTAAATGAAAAGTGTTATGTTTGGGAGAAAGAAAAAAACCTGCATTCCAGCGTAAGAGAACCTCATCATATCTGTGAAAAAACATGGTGGTGATAGTATCATGGTTTGGGCCTCTGTTTTTGCTGCATCTGGGCCAGGAAGGCTTGCCATCCATTGATGGAAACAATGAATTCTGAATTCTATCAGAGAATTCTAAAGGAAAAATATCAGGACATCTGTCCATGAACTGAATCTCATGAGAAGGTGGGTCCATGCAGCAAGACAACGACCCTAAGCACACAAGTCGTTTCTACCAAAAGAATGGTTAATTTAAAGAAGAATAAAGGTAATGTTTTGGAATGACCAAGTCAAAGTCCTGACCTTCATCCAATCGAAATGTTGTGGGGAAAAGAACCTGAAGCAGCAGGTAATGTGAGGAAACCCACCAACATCCCAGAGTTGAAGCTGTTCTGTATGGAGGAATGGACTAAAATTCCTCCAAGCCGGTGTGCAGGACTGATCAACAGTTACAGGAAGCGTTTAGTTGCAGTTATTGCTGCACAGGGGGGTCACACCAGATACTGAAAGCAAAGGTTCACATACTTTTGCCACTCACTAATATTTAATCATTTTCCTCAATAAATAAATGACCAAGTATAATATTTATGTCTCATTTGTTTAACTGGGTTCTCTTAATCTACTTTTAGGACTTGTGTGAAAACCTGATGATGCTTTAGGTCATATTTATGCAGAAATATAAAAAATACTAAAGGATTTACAAACTTTCAAGCACCACTGTAATAGACAAAACAGTCTTTAATTTAATTTTCAGTCTTCACTTAACCTCTTGAGACCTCTTTACCCTCCTCGGAGCTCTGATTTTTTTATGTATAAAAACTGAGCACCGTCTTTGAACAGAAGGTAGTTTTGTTTTTGTGAAATGCTCAAGAGTGTCTACGAATGACAACTGAGTTAAGCAGAATAAAGTATGAGGTGTAGAAAACCCAAAACGTCATGTAATCATGTGGGGATGCAAGGTCTCAGAAGGTTAAGTCCTGAGTGAAGAGGTGAGTCTTTATTCGCCGATTGAAGACAGCAAGAGACTCAGTCATTTGGACACCCAGTGGAAGTTCATTCCACAACCTGGGTGCCACGACGGAAAAGAGTCTTCATGCTCATCTTCCTTTATAATCTGACATGAAGGATCCAGTGGGTGCCTGTTTCCATTTTGACTTTGGCCTAGGCCAGCATCAGGGAACCAGTGAAATGAACGCAGCCAGTGCCCTGCCATGAGTTTCTGCCATGTGATTTGGAGTGAATAGATATTGTGTTAACAAGCCGTTGAACTGGTTTGTACCTAAACAAAATGGGTGGTGAGTGTTGGGTTATTTCTGTGCTGGGGGGGTGGGGGGGGGGGGGGGGGGGGGGGGGGGGGGGGGGGGGGGACTTTTGTAGGCCAGCTGGGAAAAACCGTGAATGAAAGAAACGCAGAGCAAGTGCCTGCCACTAGTTTCTGCCCCAATGTGATTGGTGCGGCTGAATATGATAATTGTGCGTTAACAAAAAGCAAGTGAAACTGGTTTGTGGACCTAACCAAAATGGTGTGAGGTGTTGGGGTTAGTTCTGTGCTGCCAGAAGGGTGGGTTGCACTTTGTGTTGGTTCCAGATATGCGTATATAGAGTGGGGCAAAAAAGTACGTAGTCAGCAGTGATGTGCAAAGTTCTCCTACTTAAAAAGACAAGAGAGGTCTGTAATCTAATCATAGGTATACTTCAACTTTAAGAGACAAAATGAGTCAAAAAATTCCAGAAAATCACATTGTAGGATTTTTTAAGAATTTAATTGTAAATTATAGTGGAACATTAGTATTTGGTCAATAACAAAAGTTCAAACGTTTCCTGTAAGTCTTCACAAATTTTCTATGGGTTTGAGGTCTGGAGACTGGCTAGGCCACTCCAGGACCTTGAAATGCTTCTTATGGAGCCACTCCTTCGTTGCCCGAGCGGTGTGTTTGGGATCATTGTCATGCTGGAAGACCCAGCCCCGTTCCATCTTCAATGCTCTCACTGATGGAAGGAGGTTTGGGCTTAAAATCTCATGATACATGGCCTCATTCAGTCTTCCCTTAACACGGATCAGTCGTCCTGTCCCCTTTGCAGAAAAACAGCCAAAAAGCATGATGTTTCCTCCCCCATCCTTCACAGTAGGTATGGTGTTCTTGGGATGCAACTCAGAATTCTCCGTCCTCCAAACACAACAAGTTGAGTTTTTACTAAAAACTTCTATTTGGGGTTTCATCTGACCACATGACAATCTCCCAATCCTCTTTTGGATCATCCATATGCTCTCTGGCAAACTTCAGACGGGCCTGGACATGTACTGGCTAAAGCAGGGGGACACGCCTGGCACTGCAGGATCTGAGTCTCTCTCAGCGTAGTGTGTTACTGATGGTAGCCTTTGTTAGTTGGTTCCAGCTCTCTGCGGGTCATTCTAGGGTCCCTCCGTGTAGTTTGGGATTTTTGCTCCACCGTTCTCATGATCATTTTGACCCACGGGGATGAGATCTTGGCATGGGCCCCAGATCGAGGGAGATTATCAATGGTCTTGTATGTCTTCCATTTCTCCCAAATTGCTCCCACAGTTGATTTATTCACACCAACACCTGCTTGTCTATTGTAGATTCACTCTTCCCAGCCTGGTGCAGGTCTACAATTTTTCTTCTGGTGTCCTTCGAAGCTCTTTGGTCTTGGCCATGGGTTGAGTTTGGAGTCTAATTGTTTGAGGCTGTGGACAGGTGTCTTTTATACAGATAACGAGGTCAAACGGGTGCCATCAATACAGGTAACGAGTGGAGGACAGAAGAGCTTCTTAAAGAAGAAGTTACAGGTCTGTGAGAGCTAGATATCTTGCTTGTCTGTGGGTGACCAAATACTTAATTTCCACCATGATTTACAATTAAATAATTTAAAAATTCTACAATGATATTACCTGGATTTTTTTTCTTTCATTTTGTCTCTCATAGTTGAAGTGTACCTATGATGAAAATTACAGACCTCTCTCATCTTTCAAAGTAGGAGAACTTGCACAATCATTGGCTGACTAAATACTGTATCCGGTCTTCCAAACCAAGTCAAGGGTGGGTTCTTGAGTCTTCATTCTGTGTGGTGCGAGGCTGGGCTTGGTCTCAGGGTCATCATGTGAGCCTCAGACCAGGGGTGCCCCCATGTTCAACATAGGATTAATGTGGCTTATTTGTCTCATTGGATGGTTGATTAAACAGATCATTTTTGGCTTCCAGAAATGAATGACAAAAATGCTTGACAAAATATTTAACATTTACAGCATTAGCAAACTCCATCTGAGCAGATGGAGATTAAGGACCTTGCTCAAAAGCCACACCATGGCATACTAGCAGAGCATGCATTTGAACTCACAACTTACAATAATTAGACTACAGCTATACGACTTTTCAAGTTTCAAGAAGAACAAGAAGAATGAACAAAAAAGTTAGTTATGTATTTATATGCATATTCATGGTTGACAGACATTTTAAGGATACACACTACTAACTAAAATCTTTATAATAAAAAAAACAAATGTATATCCCTGTGTTGTGTGTATTTTGTGTAATTAGACTTAAGTATTTGTGCTGTAAATATCAACCATTCAAATATACCAACCATTAAAGAATCTTTTATTATTTCTGAATAGGTTCCAACATCCATGCAACTGTGGTCTTTGGTACTTTTGGCTGACAGCCAATGAAAAAAAGGACTGTTCCAATTTTATGGTGCCAAATTTTCTGGCACTTTGTGCAGAGTAAAAAGACTCCAACCCACCTATTAAACTTGTCATTAACTGATGGGATATTAGAGTAGGCAAATCACTACAGTGTATCAAATTTTGCTGTATAATTACAGTGGATTCTAAAAAGTATCCAGATCACTTCACTTTTTGCACACTTTATTCCACTGTAGATATAATTTTAAATGAGTATAACTGTCATTGCACATAAATCTACACTTCACCAATCTGCAATGACAAAGTGAAGTGAAACATGTACTTGTAAATATTTGCAAATTAATAAACAACTCTCTCAACAAAATCTCTAATTTACATAAGTATTCAAACCTTTTGGCATGACACACCATATTTAGGTCAGGTGCATTCCGTTTGCTTTAGTTACACACATTGATTCAACGGTGGAAAACTGAATGATTAGGCACAATTCACACTGCATTTAGGACAACCCATGAGGTCCTAGGAACTCTTTGGAGACCTCTTTGATAAATTTTCAGAGCAAGGGTGCAGGGGTGAATGGCAAGAAGAGTGTACTTGATAACTGTGAAATGAATATTTTGGAATCACCAGGACTGTAGTTAAAATCAGCTGTCTCTCCAGACAGACAACTAGGCAAGAATGGTCTTGGTGACCAGAAACCCAATGGTCATTCTAACAGAGTTTCAGAAGTCCTTTACAGAGATGGGACACCCTGCTGAGAGGATGGCCATATCAGCAGCACTCGATAAATCATGTCTTTGTGTTGAAGTGATTAGACAGACTACATAATGGAGTACATGGAATATACCAGTCCACTTCTAATATATAATGACAATTCTACTCATTGACAAAAAATAACGCACCTAGACATAAATGTTGAATTGCTGCAAAACTTGGCACATAGTTCTGTCTCAAGCAGATATATAAATGATTACAGATTAGACACTGGGTCCTACCACAAGAAGGTATAAAAGTGCTTCTAAACTGCCCTATAAAAAGGCTACTAAAAAAGTGGCTACTTTTGGGCCATGTACCTCTTGGTAAGAGATCATTAACATGCATTTATCATTTGACTCACTTTTGCCCCATTGCCAGACTTTGAGAGGGGGCGCATCATTGGACTGAGACAAGCAGGATCGTTGTTTTTCCACCATCTAGGCAATTCTGACCCAGCTGTTATGAAGTGTTGGCAGCAGTAGTTCCATAAGGGCACATACATATGGCAAACAGGCTCCGTACAGCGCAGACAGACCACCAGTAAAGAGGAGCATTTGATCTGCCGACAAGCAAGAGCAGCAGTTTCATTGTCCACCATCCTGACACATATGGCACTTGACAGCCAACCACTGTCACCTTCATTTGAAGTGGTGTCATGAACAAGAAATCTGAACTGCATCATCTTTAGCAACCAATCCATGTTCTTTTTGGGATGGAGTATTGGGTATAGGTATGGAGGTGTTGTGGTGAAACCTGCCTTTGCTGTGGAGTGACACACTGCCCCAACTGCTGGTGTGATGATCTGGGGAGCCACTGCATATAACAGTCGGTCACCCCTAGTAGTGATATGACAGACACTAACAAATCAACAAGTGATATGTGCAGGACATCCTGCGGCCATGTGTTGCCTCTCATGGCAGCCCTTCAAACTGGAATTTTTCAGCAGGACAATGCTTGCACACTCACAGCAAGGGTTTCCCATGAATGTCTCATCCAGATTCCAACACTTCCTTGCCATGCCTGGTCACCAGACTTATCACCAACCTAGCATTAATGAGACCAGCTGGGATGCCAGCTTTGGCAACCTAAAATGTGCAGGATCTACAGGCCCAGATGCAACATTTGTGGGCAAATGTGCCACAGGATACCATACGGAACCTGATTGCCTCCATTACCCAATGTATTTTATCTTGTTTCCAGGCTAGAGGTGACCCAATAGAGTACTAGCACTTCCTTCCAACTGTACAATTCCCCAATAAACATCCTTATGCCTTTCCAATGTGTCTTGGGCATCTATTGGAAGTCTATTAAGACTCTCCACTTCTGTGGTCTGAACACTCAAAAGAGGTTCCAACTTTGGATAAGTGGATGAGAAGAAGGGAACAAACATAGGAAGCCATGCATGTACTGTAAGTCTGCAGAGAGCTACCCACAGGCAAAAGATTCATGCAGTCAGATATAGTCATACTCATATCCAGCTACAGCCAGAACAGGTGGTCTCACTGTTTGATGGTGGCCTAAAACTCATTCAATTCATCTACAAAAATGCATCCATTTCCTTTTTCTCAGAACCAGGTGACTTATGCTGAGCTGACACCAATGGAGACTGGGGGAACTTCAGCTTCTCAACTCCAGGTGATAGAGCAAACAAACAGCACCTGGTGGACTACAAAGGGTACATCGCTGATGGAAGAATGGTCTTGGATTCCAGCATAATTCTACAGACACTTCCCTATTGATTGCTACTTGCATATATGGACTGGATCATATATACAGTATATGCTCATATTTCCAACTGTTGTTGTGAAGCCTTGCAGTGTATACTTTGCTGTGTATATTGGGTATGCCCCTTGCTTTGTTCTCTGTTTGTCTGTGGGTATCATGTTTTGAACTCGACAATCTTGATCTTTTGACAATTCTTTGGGATTGATCATAAACTATCTTTTAACTTTCTTCCATACCAATAGATTCAGATTTATGTATGCAGTGTAACTGCCTATATGAGATTGCTCTTAAATCTTTTGCTGCTACTACATTATATAAATAGCTTAATTAATACAAGCTACACAAATCTCAATGCTGTTCACATTACATAAGCTGTTCTGGATTTGAGCCTTGTTTGTGTGTTTCATATTTAAAAATGATCTGGTTTCTTGTTGATGGCCAAAATAGAAAACGTTTTCTTTAACCGCCAGCTGATGTAACCAACATAAAATCATGAACAACTAGGCTAGTTAATTTTTTGAGGTTTATAAATATGAGGGCTGGGGACATGACTGATTTGTCAGGCTGTGGGGAACTGAAAGCGGGGGGAGTAACAGCTAGCCAAGGGCGAGGAAAGCAACCATTCACACACCGTCTGCAATTTGCATGATAATCAATCCAGGCCCATTCAGTGACTCAAACTGAGCAGAGAGACCCAAATTACTTCATTTAATACTTGATTTAATTCTGAAACATGTATCATATTATTACTGACAGAAGCTGCATGAAGAGAGCATGGGAGATGAGGGTGCATTAAAAACTGCAGAAAGACAGCAAAGGAACTGAATTAAAGAAACACCAGGCCTGCTTTAACTCTCCCCAAAGAGCCAGATCTTGAGAGAAAGCACTTTTCTCCTCATATAATGGAATTAATAACCAATTTAAAATTGCGTCCCCGACATGTGACCCAGGATGCGTTAATTATTGATCACCCATTTCTCTGAAGATGAGTTGTAATTACCTAGCATAATGTGACTCCTTCATCACGCTTAAACATTTATATCGCTTATCTTGCCGCGTATCCGCTGGCTAAGTTTTTCTAATTATGCTGATCAAGTCGAGAATGGGAGGTAATTCGTCTTGGCTTCAATTAGAAATATCTGCAGTGCACATAATTTATGAAGTTCCTGCACACCTTGATGATATGAGCACTTGATAATAGACATTCCTTTTTCATAGTCATGACAGAATGAGGCATTCTATCGTGATGAGGAGTCCTTTCTTGGTCTTTTCCTACACTGAATAATGCAGACACCATTGAATGTGATTGTTCTAGCATACTTTGTCTAAATCCACAAATCACTGCAATGGGAGCTTTATTTCATTCTTATAAATTGGTATTTAAGTACTAAAATTGACCAAAATCACCTCCTACTCATCAAACAGCTGTTTTTATGAGCTTTTTCATTCTCCAACTATATCTGGCTGGTGATACGTTTCATAACCTTTGTGTACTGGAAGCCTGGAAGCTGCAGTTTTATCAGATTGTGGCCTTCTTCTCGTCTCCTCATCCTGGTCTAGCTTTAAAACCTGAGGGATGAATGCCTAGGTTCTGGAAGCATCAATATTATCTGTGCTCCTTGTGCCTTTTAAATGCAATTTAGCTCAGTCACAATCAAATCAGTGGGTAAAAATGTACTCTATCACAGAGAAACATGATACACTTGGCAACATATACCAGTTTATGAGAAAAAAAGAGACAGAAGAAGCAAAGGAGATAGAAGATGAGCCAGAAGAAGAAGAGATAGAGGAAGAAAGGGTAGCAGAAATAGAGAAGAAGGAGCAAGCCAAATTCTCCTTATCTTGAGAAACTTTATTGATGGTTACTGTTATGCAGATCATAGTGCATGCACATACAATGACGAGGAGAAAAGGCCTGTTCACAACACCTACTGGAAGCAGAAAAGTATAGCAGAGATACAGCAGTGGAATACGATATTCTCATCCAGTTGTGTGATAGGAGACACACTTCATATAACAGGATTTTTGCAGCTGGATAAATCTGAGCTGCTGCCTTTTTTGGACATATTTTAAAGTTGTTAAAAAAGGAGATATGTGACAAACATCTCTAAGTAGGTATACTTGTAAACAACAGGAAGGGAAGATTCTTCGCGTTTGCACAACCAAGTGTAGCACTTGGACTGTGTAGCACTTGGAAAATGACATATTTATCCTTATTTATATTTACATATAGATATCTTTTTCACAAGTCCTATAGTTCTCAGATTCAAACTGTTTCAAAGTGTAAAGGCTGTGTCTCTAGAAAATAACCTTACAAAGGATGCCACAGTAAAAATGTTCTCAAAACAAACGAAGGAATCTAACACAAAAAACCCAAAATGCTTTTGACGTGTGATGTTAAGGAAAAAATTGCATGTGCAAAATAGTACAGTCGACAAAAAAATACCATGATCATATGTACAATAACGATTGCATTACTTGTGAAGTATATAAATCTTGAGTATGATTCCATAAAAAAGAAACACTTTCTCTAACAATTGGACTACCTCACTAAAATCTAAAACATTACTCAGCTGTGTATTTCGTAGAAGAGAACATTTTCCAATGAACAGGTCGAATTCAGTACAATATGAGTTTATCATTGTTATTACTGTTATCATTGTTATTTTCCACCAATTTCATCTGTTCCAAATAAGCGTAGTCATTACTTTCGAAAAAATGAAGGAAAAAGAAAATTATTAGTGGCACTACTTTGCCGCAATACTTATTTTATATTCATCCTTTAATAAAAATGCAATCATAACAATCAATATAGTGGAAGTACCATTTTATATATATATATATATATATATATATATATATATATATATATATATATATATATATACATACATATATATATATATATACACACATGTATACATATATACTTATATATATATAAGAACATTTTTTGTGGTTGGCAAAAACTATTAAGCGTCTAAACCTACAGACTAGGTAAAAGGTAAATCATAAAATACTGTCATGGTGAAAGGTTTCAGGTACTCTAAAAATGTAAAAATTGGAACATGTACAATATCTTCGGAACGTAAACTTTGGCTTTGTGTAATGACTGTATCAGACGGAGGAAGCAATTAATGGTTTAGTGGTTTCTCCTCTCTGTTGTGTCTTTATAGTGTCACTCAACAGGCTGGGGTTCCTTCTGCTTGCTTTTGCTGCCTGCCATGGGCACCTGGCACTTGATCCCAATTTCACCATCATAAAAACCCTAAACCAAAGAAAAACAACCCAGAAACAAAAACAAAAAGAAACCAACAAATGGACAACAAAAACAAAACCAATACAATTGTAGTCACAAAAGAAGATAACCCCAAGGGACATAATATTTATCATACATTATTAATTTACATGATAAAGCCCTAACAATTTGTATCATATATATTTTTTCATCTTCTTTTTAAAATCTAGCAGCTCTCTAGATCACCACAGAAACCTCTACAGTCAACAATCTATGTACTCTTTTAGAAATAAAAATCCCACAATATTAAAATACACAGCACAAAATATCTTGAGGTATAAGATGAAAAATATCCGGTTTTGTCCTCTCTCCTTCGCAAGAGGTGCCGAAATGATGCACGACTGCATTGTATTGCAATACCCAGGCCTCAAAAATGATTCTCTCTGTACCACCCATGGGAAGATTTGCGTTGAGTTAGGTTTTTTTTTTTTTTTTAGTATGGAGCGAAACGGCTGTATCCGCCCCGATATATACTAGCCTGCAGTGAAGAAAGAACGAGACCCACGTCATCCGCGTGACTCCTGGTCTTGGCGTCGGTCAGTGGAGCGAAAGCATTCTGCAAGAGAACTACACTTTTAAGCACCATGATTTGTAACACAACCTGTATAGTTTGTTCTATGCCTGTACATACCGCAAGACGATCCTCATGCAGCAAGCACACCAAGACACCACATGCTAGAAGAAATGTACTTAACTACTTAAAATAAAAGATAAAGTTACTGAAAAAAAAATTAATTACAAAATAGCAATCCAAGAGTATCCTCATGCACTTTGAATTTGTGCATACTGTCCATGCATTACAGTAGTCTTGGTTTAGATGACGGCACGAATGAAATTGCATCATGATGGAGTCCCAGAATGCTGCATGGTTATTCTAGCTTCATGTAGTCAGTCTTATTCTCTCTACCCTTTTAGCACTTAGGTGATGGATTCAGTTATCAAAATGACCAATTATCCATTAAGCTGTGTGCTCAGCTAGGTGATATTCACAAAATTAGATATATAATAACTAGCACACACTACACTGCCAAGGAATTAAGACATTCATCATGAGGATTAATGTGGCATTTCAGCTGCCGTTAGCACAAGAGACAAATTCAATTAAGTTTTAGAGAGGCAATGTCAACTATACTAACATCCATGCACTTAGAAAAGAAGAAAGCAAATCAGAAAAGGTAATGATGCAGGTATGGAGGAGTCTGGCAAGGGTTAAACAAAGGATAATGCAAGAGGTAAGGACAGCTGAAACAACAGGCTACATTTGAAAAGCAAATGCTCACCATGGCACCAACGCTGTATGTGGCTGCTGGAGCAAGTGCGTGGTTATAGGGGTCGGCAGCATAAACTCGTCCGTAACTGTGAAGACAAAGAGCAGAAACATGTCAGGGAGAAAAATAACACAGCTACCATACTGTACTGCCAAAACACATTTCCCTTTTGCAAACACGTACATCTCCCGAGCTATACAAAATAAAACACCACCACAGAAAGAAGCAATAACCATACATGGCAATGATGTTAAAGTGTTTCACAATGGCAGTCAGATGAAGTCACAGAAGAGGAAACCACAAGACTTTTCGCCATCATGCTGTAATGCAGAGGAAGATAGTACTACCCTAAACCTGGAGGGTCGCAAAAACAAAAAAACCCTCAAATATTACTGTGACAACATCCAGGTAACACACAGCATCGGACACCAGCATTCATAACTTCATTCATCTAAAACCTTCTGACATAAACCATGTTAATACACACATGCACACTAAATGTGAGGTTTGCTACACCTGCAAAACACAAATTGAGCTCTGCTCTCGGGTGGCAAAAAACAAACTTGCAAGTTTAAACAAAAATATATTCAGTTGTTATTAACAGTTATATATAAACACACACACACACAATAAAGACAACGTCCCTAATTTTGGTAACTAAGTAATACCATAAGCAGTCTTTGTTTTGAGTCAACATTATCATAATTTCACTAGGAAACAGAGCAAAGAAACATCTCATTTTGGGTATACTATCCTGCTGTAGGACGCTAATTGAGAGCGCGTGAATGAACCTGAGGTGAAAACTGGCAAAAACACCTGAATCCAGCCTTGCTAAGCCTTTTGGATAAAGGCCATTTCTTAGGCAGGGCACTGCCTGATAATTAAGTCATTTGCATATATGTATGCTTGGTGCGATTAGAAATTTAATCCGCTGCAGATTAGCATGACATATTTATTAGATATACAGTCTTGCCTCATCTTCCTATTCCACTGCCCTGCCAAGCAATTTGTTTGACCCAGGTTAAATCTGTTTATAGAGGCTACTTGATTGTGCAGGCAGGAGTTCACACACTAAGAGATTGAAATGTTGACCCTTATGATGCCCCGTCTGGTGAATGAATCTAAAAGCAGAACATAAAATGCCAAAAGCTTTCAGAAGGGTCCACGCTCTACTACCAAGAACTGATTTTATTTCAATAGTAGTAAAGAATAAAAGCAGTCAGGATGATATTGCATAGAGCATAGTCATCATTAATGCAATATACCTCAATGGCCCATGCTCTTAAGCTAATAATTCCATTCATTTTCTTCACAGAGGTTTTAATTTTTAGTCAGTTGGAGGATCGCTAACTGGTTTCAGCTTATACATAAATATAGTTTTTATTGATGAGGTACTACAAGGGAACTGAAACTGAGTTGAACATTAACTTAACTGACTTTTGGAATAGTTTCATTCCGAAAGCTGCACTTATCTGGCTAGCTAGTAAATTTAATAGAATGATTAGGCTAAAATGAAGAAGAAACCAATATAAAATACTTCACACATACCAACTACGCTATGACTAATTGAACCTCACTACAAAAACAGCAAGCTCTTTTGAAGAAGATAATCGTTTGCAATGTTTTAGCAATGATTCAATCCATAAAATGCTTTATATATATATATATATATATATATATATATATATATATATATATGTGTGTGTATAAAGTTTGAATTTGCTCCCAAGAGTTAAACGGGGCAGGATGAGATGTTATGAGGGGATAGAGAGTATAGAGAGAGAGAGTATGATGTAGGAGAGAGAGAGAGAGAGAGAGGAGAGAGAGAGACACAGAGAGAGAGAGAGAGCGAGATAGATATATATTAATATATTATATTATATCCTATATATATATATAAATGTAATATATATATATATATATTAACACATTAATTCTGAAAGTTAACTCTTGGGAACAAATTAAAACTTTTGGAAAAGCAGTATAGAAAACAGTACAATATACATAATAGAATATGAATTTTATTTGTGGATTGGTTTTTGTGGATTGTTCAAAAGCAGAGCAGATTTATGTAGTTTGTAGGCTATAAAATAGATAATTTAAACATGACACCATCTTAGGCCTAGGTAATATGCAAATATGTATAATTTACAATGCATCTATTCATTCATTGTCTTATCTGCTTAAGTGTTGCGGGGAAAGCCGGTGCCTAGCCGGCAACACGGAGCTCAAGGCAGGAACAACCCTAAAGAGGATGCCATTCCATCGTAGGGCAATGCATTTATTATTTAAAAAAATTTCCTTACTATACAGTACATTATAGATGAGCATTTGAGGGTTACAGGCTTTGCAAGCCATAGCTTTGTTGATGTTTTATTGAATTGATGAGGAAGTACTTTTGCACATTTGTTTGATTGCAATTATGTATGTGTGTGAGCAACAAAACCACTGGTGTTGGACTTCTCGATTGTGAGTAATCTGGAACAATTACTCACCTATATACAACCTTAAGTTATAACTAGTTAGCTTATGCATTTCCCTCTTGTTTAAAAAAAAGAAGACTACAAAAAAGTTCCATTTCCCTTCAAACTCAATGCCTTTTGAAGCCAATCGCAAACACATTATGTCATTGCAAAGGTATGATCACCTACAGCCAAGTGTGCAAGACGTAACAAACCAAGCGAGCAAGCGTTACATGACACCACCACCAACAAACACACACACACACAGACACACGTCAGATAAGAAATGCTCACATGGAAACTCACACAAACGGTAAAATGAAAGGACAAAAAAAGAAAACACGCGCACACGCATGTGGACATACTTGCACACACACTCTCAAGCGCGCGCACACACAAACACTCCACACAGCATGTTCATTTCACTCCTCAGGGAACACATGCACTGTTGGAAGCAGTGCCAATTGCAAGGGAATGAGCAAAAGACGGGTTGCAATGCCTGCCAGCTATCCTCATGCAATATGCTACGTTTACTTCTCTCTGAACAAGAGCATTCAGATATGTAATAAGGAAAGGGGGGAAAAAGTAAAATCTACCAATTAAGGGGCAGAAACAAGAGAGACGCGAGCAATAAAAGCACTCACTGTCGAGGTGCATAAAAAAAGGATATGCCCGCTCCCTCATGGGTGCATTGAGAAAGTGAGGGTGAGCTGTTGTTTATTTTCATATTTTATTTATTTTACCTGAAAAGGTGTTACAAGAAATTTCATCTGCTGCAACGAAGACGAAATGATTTCTGCAAGAGAAGATAAAATTCACATTGCCGGTTGCTGACTGGCTGTATGGGCTGCAAAGGGTGGGGGAGGGGTGTGAGATGGGGTGAAGGTTTATTTATGGAAAATGGGTTTCAGTTCACACACAAATAAGACCAGAGCTCTTAGCGCACTCTCATTCTAAACATAAAGCATGTGGCATGCTCAGAAAGGCTATGAGGGAAAGGAAAAGTTGATTTATAGATATATTTAATTAGATTTTATATATAGTAATTTATATATATATATATATATATATTGGGGTGCTTGAAAGTTTGTGAACCCTTTAGAATTTTCTATATTTCTGCATAAATATGACCTAAAACATCATCAGATTTCACACAAGTCCTAAAAGTAGAGAACGTGAATCCAGTTAAACAAATGAGACAAAAATACTATACTTGGTCATTTATTTATTAAGGAAAATGATCCAATATTACATAAAAGTGAGTGGCAAAAGTATATGAACCTCTAGGATTAGCAGTTCATTTGAAAGCAAAGTTAGAGTCAGGTGTTTTCAATCAATGGGATGACAATTAGGTGTGAGTGGGCACCCTGTTTTATTTAAAGAACAGGGATCTATCAAAGTCTGCTCTTCACAACACATGTTTGTGGAAGTGTATCAAGGCACAAACAAAGAAGATTTCTGAGGACCTCAGAAAAAGAGTTGTTGATGCTCATCAGGGTGCACAATGTTACAAACCATCTCTAAAGAGTTTGGACTCCACCAATCCACAGTCAGACAGATTGTGTACAAATGGAGGAAATTCAAGACCATTGTTACCTCCCCAGGGATGGTGTAGACCAACAAAGATCACTCCAAGAGCAAGGCGTGTAATAGTTGTGAGCTCACAAAGACCCCAGGGTAACTTCTAAGCAACGGTGTGCATAGCAGGGTTGCAAGGAGAAAGCCACTGCTCTCCAAAAAGAACTGCTGCTCATCTTGCCCAGTTTGCTAAAGATTATGTGGACAAGCCAGAAGGCTATTGGGATTACGATAATGTTTTGTGGATGGATGAGACCAAAATAGAAAACGCCTTATGAGAAGGAAAACAATGCATTCAAGATAATAACCCTGTGAAAACATGATGGTGGTAGTATCATGGTTTGGGCCCCTGTTTTGATGCCTAGGCCAGGACGGCTTGCCATTTCATTGATGGAACAATGAATTCTGAATTGTATCAGAGAATTCTAAAGGGGAAAATGTCAGGACATTGTCCATGAACTGAATCTCAAGAGAAGGTGGGTAAGCAGCAAGACAACAACCCTAAGCACAAAAGTCGTTCTACCAAAGAATGGTTCAAGAAGAATATAGTTTATGTTTTGGGTGGAATGGCCAAGTCAAATCTGACCTTAATCCAATGAAATGTTGGAAGGACTGAAACGAGCAGCTAATGTGAGGAAGGAAGGAAAACCCACCAAACATCCCAGAGTTGATTGAAAGCTGTCAGTACAGAGGAATGGGATAAAATTCCTCCAAGCCGGTTGTTGCAGGATCTGATCAAACAGTTACAGGAAAGCAGGTTATTGCCCTGCACAGGGGTCACACCAGATTACTGAAAAGCAAAGGTTCAACATAGTTTTGCCACTCACTAATATGTAAGATTGGATCATTTTCCTTAATAATTTAAATGACCAAGTATAATATTTTTGCTCATTTGTTTAAACTGGGTTCTCTTTATCTCTTTTAGGACTGATGTGTGAAAATCTGATGATGGTTTAGGTCATATTTATGCAGAAATAGAAAATTATAAAGGATTTACAACTTTCAAGCACCACTGTATGAACATTAAGAGAAGAAGAACGCTGAGGAGAACGCTGAGAGGAGAGAACGATAGAGAACGCTGAGAGAACGCTGACCACTGACGCGAAGATTGCCAGGATCTGGCAACCTAGACTCATTTTCCCCGATTGCACACAGGACGCACGCTGTTTTGTAGCTGTTAGCAGTTTATTACCTTTGAACTATTTTAATTCCTGATCGCATCTGTATCATATATAATTCGATATATAGTAGGTTTTTACAACAGCTTAATCATTTTTTTCTCGTACCGGCGGATTATATTTTTTTGCCGCTAATCATTATTTAGTAGCTTTTACAGGTATACCGGCTTGTGTTTGCAGTGATTAGCCATTAGCTAATTACCAGAGTTGCGTCTTCTTTTGCAGTAGTGTGTGTTTTTATAACTTTTTTCCAGTCTTTTCCCACTTTCTTTCTGAGACTTAGTTTTTTGTGACGTTTTGTATTGACTTAACTTGTATTAACGCTTTAATCGAGCATTGCATTGGACCATCGGCTGCAGCTGAACGATATCTTCACTCGGCACCCCACAACACCACCCGAGCTAAGTACTTTTAATTCATTAATTGTACTAACATGGTTTCTGCTGTGCTTGTTCCCTGTGCTGAGTGTGGCATGATTAGCTATTCTTCCTCCGTCATTAGTGTAAATTTTACTTGTGATAGGTGTAGGCTTGTAGTTAGTCTGACGGAGAAGATTGTAGTTTTAGAGGCACGCATCCAGACATTAGAGAAGGCTAGCTCAGCTTCTAGCTTAGCAGATCTGGATGCCACAGGTGAAGTTAGAGCCCCAGCCCTGGCAGAGCCCTTGCAGCAGGGCAAGTGGGTGACGGTTCGGCAACGTAGTCGTAAGGCTAGTCCACGAGAGCACCACTCTTTACCTGTTCACGTGTCCAACAGGTTTACACTTCTCAGTGATGCACCCACTGAGCAGCCTGTTGAAAGAGCTCTGGTCATAGGTGACTTTATCTTATGACACGTGAAACTAGCTACCTCTTTAGGGACACCAGCAGCTAGAGTTATCTGTATCCCCGGAGCCAGAGTGCCAGACATTGTAACGAGTCTTGGTGAACTCGAGAGCCGCAGATTCTCTAGGATAGTTATTCATGTAGGGCCTAATGATATATGCCTTCGTCAGTCAGAGGTTACTAAGGCTAATTTTGTAGAGGTGGTTAGAGTGGCGAAGGCGATGTCCGATGCTGTAGTGTGCTCTGGCCCCATCCCAATGCGGTGAGGTGACCAAGCCTACAGCAGGTTATGGTCGCTGAACTGCTGGCTGTCCAAGTGGTGCTCTGAAAACAACGTGGGCTATATAGACAACTGGACAGCCTTTGAGGGTAAGCCTGGCCTTTTAGGATGGGACGGTGTCCATCCCACTCGGGAGGGTGCTGCTCTCATCTCCTGCAACATTGCCCATAGTCTTATGGCCCGATTAGGGGCTGGCTATCCAGAGCAGGGGTCAGGCGGCAGACAGACCGGCTTAACCAACTGTCTGCTGGTAGCCATGCACCGTCACCCAGAACCCACATTATTGAAACTGTGGCTGTTACCCGCATCTGTCCTAAACGTAAACGCTCTCAAAAAGTCTGTTTTAATAACCTCATTAGTATAAACACAGATAGCTCCAAAAGAAATAACAACCTTAGACTAAAGCTAGGATTATTTAACATTAGATCACTTACAAACAAAGCAGTAATTGTAAATGAAATAATTACTGATAAACGCTTACACGCTCTCTGTACACGCTCTCTGTCTTAAATGAAGCCTCACCTCCTGGATACAGTCATGCTAATCACCCTCGTCATAATGGTCGGGGGGGAGGCATAGCCACAATTTTTGACAAAGAGCTAAGTGTTACAACTAAATCCCATTACAAGGCTAATTCTTTTGAAATACTGATTCTTAATGTGACTGATCCATCGTTATGGAAGTCAATACCACACTCTTTTCAGCTTATCACTATTTACCGTCCTCCTGGCCCCTATTCAGAATTTCTTCAGGAATTTGCTAACTTTCTTTCTTGCTTACTACTGTCAACAGATAAGGCTTTAATTGTAGGTGATTTCAATATTCACTTTGACAATGAGCAGGATCCACTTAAAATTGCTTTCGAGTCCATCTTAGAATCCATGGGCATCACTCAGAATGTGATGGGACCAACCCACCGCTGTAATCATACATTAGATCTAATATTAACATTTGGTATCAATATAGATAACCTTGATATTTTCCCACAAAGTGATTCGATTTCAGATCACTATCTTTTAGTATTTGAGCTATCACTAATAAATAAAATCCTTCTGCCTCGTTATCACACCAAGCGCACTATCTCATCTGCTACTCCAGCTGCGTTTATTAAAAACATACCAAACTTGAAATTTAATACACCTACGGAGATCAATCATCTTGAGTGTGTAAATGACCAATTAGAATGTGTGTTTTGCTCATTCCTGGATATGATTGCTCCTGCTAGGGTCAAACACATTAGGGGAAAAAAAGGCTAGCACCATGGTATAATGACCACACCCATACCTTAAAGCAAAGAACACGGCATCTAGAGCGCAAGTGGAGACATAGTAAATTGGAGGTGTTTAAGATTGCTTGGAGGGACAGCATGGCAGAGTATAAGCATGCCCTTACTAAAGCTAAAGCTGCATAATTCTCCTCAGTCATAGAGAAAAATAAAAATAATGCAAGATTTCTCTTTAAAACAGTCTCCAAATTAACAAAAAACCCTACAGAAAGTGATTCTCCCATTCTGTGTAATTTTAACAGTAATGATTTCAAGACTTTCTTTAATGATAAGATAGAAAACATTAGGCATCAAACTCAATGCTCATCACATCACCAAACTATTCAGAAACCTTCCAGATGCAGCACTAGTGAAGACATCTGTTTAATGATCTGTAAATCAAGACTAGAATCTTTTACCCCAATTACTAATACTGAACTATCCGCACTGATCAGCTCGTCTAAGTCATCAACATGTTTATTAGATCCAATTCCTACACGTTTACTCAAACAAGTAATACCTAGTATTATAGAGCCACTGTTAGTTATTGTAAATTCATCCCTTACCTTTGGTTATGTCCCCAAATCCTTTAACTCTGCTGTTATCAAGCCACTGATTAAAAAAGCCAGTCTTGACCCTTGTGTGATATCTAATTATAGACCAATTTCAAATCTACCGTTTCTGTCTAAAATCTTAGAAAAAGCCGTCTATCAGCAGCTCTGTAGTCACCTCCAAAGGAATGATATTTATGAAACATTTCAGTCTGGCTTCAGGCCCCATCATAGTACTGAAACAGCACTAATTAGGGTACTAAATGACTTGTTAATGTCCTCAGATAAGGGATGTGTTTCTTTTCTTGTTCTGTTAGATTTAAGTGCAGCATTTGACACTATAGATCATGATGTTTTACTAAACAGACTAGAAAATACTTTTGGTGTTAAGGGATTAGCACTTTCTTGGTTTAACCTACTTAACCGACCGGTACCAGTTTGTTCATATAAATAATCTACGCTTTAAGCTCTCAAAAGTGAAGTATGGCGTGCCTCAGGGGTCAGTGCTTGGCCCGCTTTTATTCTCTCTGTACATGCTGCCACTAGACTCAGTTATTCGTAAACATGGCATTAGTTTCCACTGCTATGCAGATGATACACAGCTGTACATATCAGCCAAACCTAATGACAGCCTTACAATCAACAAAATTGAGGCCTCTGTAAAGGAAATAAAAGATTGGATGTTATTTATTTTTCTCTTAATTAACTCAGATAAAACTGAGGTTCTATTAGTGGGACCCAAGGCTGTGAGAGACAGGTTGGCTACATCTGTCCTAAATCTAGATTGGCTCTCCAGTATTGTCCAGTCCATATGTAAAAAACTTAGGGGTCACATTTGATTCAGATCTCTCCTTTGATGCGCATATTAGCAGCATCACTCAAATTGCTTTCTTCCAGTTACGTAATATCGCAAAACTTAGAAATATCCTCTCTTTTAATGATGCAGAGAAACTTGTTCATGCGTTTATAACTTCAAGGTTGGATTACTGTAACGCCTTACTTACTGGATGCTCTAGTAAATCTATAAATAAACTTCAGTTAGTTCAGAATGCAGCTGCCCGAGTGCCAACACAAACTACAAAATTTGATCATATCACTCCTGTTCTACCATCACTACACTGGTTACCAGTTAAATTCCGCATTGATTACAAAATGCTTCTTATAACTTATAAAGCTCTACATGGCCTGGCCCCACATTATCTGAGTGAACTCTTAGAGTTTTACAATCCAGCTCGTCTACTTCGTTCGCAGGGTGCAGGGTCTTTTAGTTCCTAGAATAAAAAAAATCATAGCAGGGGGAATGACTTTCTCATACATGGCCCCCCAACTATGGAATAAACTACCCACTTTCATTCGAGACTCAGACACTCTCCAAATGTTTAAGTCTAGGCTAAAGACATACTTATTTACACAGGCTTTTGGTTAGACTTAGCCTGGGATGACTCGGGTCACTGGGGCCGGCGTCTGGAGTCATGTTTGGCCTGCCGGCCTGCCTTGTCCGTTAGCCAGGAGTGTCGGGTCTGGCTGAACTGGGCTTCGGTCCTCGTGATCGTGACTCGTGCATCCTTGCCTTAGACTAAGGGCAGAGCTGGGGGTTCATAGTCAAAGAGTCTTATGGTCATCAGAGACATTGGGTTGCTGTCTTCTGCCTCCCGTGGGGTTGCCGATGTCTCATGTGATCCCTCTTGGCTGTGTTACATACCAGTTCTCCTCTTTCTAGCTATGCTGCTATAGCTAATGCTGCCGGGTCTCATGCTACACTTGGCATCAGTGATTGACATGGCATCAGTGATTGTTAATAGACACTGTGCTCTTAATCAATAACTAATTACATTTTCTGTTTTCTCTCCAAGCTGTGTTCTGCTACCAGTTCCTGCCCCACACATGATGTTGATCCGCTTCAGGTTCACTCAAGCTGCTTCCGTCATCAGCTCCAGCCCCATCATACCCAGGCCACACTGGAGGGCAGTAACCCTCACCCTGCTCCAGTTATCTGGGGGTCGAAGTGCCGCCAACAACTTCCCTGCTTGGACTCAGGATCCTAGAGTGACTGTGTATCGGACTACTTAATGCCGATGTGCATATTTCTCATTTTATTTTGAAGTATGACTCCATGACTTTATTTCATTCTTAGATTTATCATCTACACCGCCCAAGGAGGTTGGGTCCCATTTTGAGTCTTGGTCCTCCTAAGGTTTCTTCCTCATAACACTTAGGGAGTTTTTCCTTACCACTGGTCGCATAGGCTCGCTCAATTTGGGATTGGACGTAGTTATTAGGAGATAATCTAAACTTGTAAAGTTGCTTTGAGACAATGCTCCATTGTAAAAAGCGCTATATAAATAAATCTGACTTGACTTGACTTGACTATGGCCCTTCCATTACTTTCAAATTCAAAATTCTACTCTGCACAATAAAGAGCTAATTTTTATTCAGCTTGTTAATGAAAAAATAGCATTTTTAGTTGGATAAGCGAATTATTTGTTTAAACAATAATCATTTATTTAAAGGTCAAAATCAAATTATATTGACACAATGACATTTAGCCTTTTTGACAAAGCTGCATGTTATTACGCTACACTGACAGAAAGCAGTAGGGATGGGACAGTTTATTCTTGTTGTTCTTTAGTTGTATTTGACATCGCATCAGCATCAGAATCACTGGCTATACTTCCGTCACAAAAGACACAAGGTTATATCAACATACTAATCATGGGCCAATTTAGAGTAACCAACCTAATGTATGTCTTTTTTAATGTGAGAGGAAATCGGAGCACTCGGAATAAACCCACAGGGGAACTGGAAAGAGTTGAATGTACTGTATTCTATCAAATAGCCCAGTATCAGGTGTTTTTAGAGATACAATAGTTTATTATTGTGTGAGTGAATGTGTGTTGGGGGTGGTGGGGTCAGTGTCTGAATGGAGCACCATATAACCTTAAATAAATAAATAAATAAAAAGCATATTCTGAAATGATGGTACTCGGGTGGCATAGCGGTCCAATCCGTTAGGTCACCAACACAGTGACTTGGATGCACCACTGGCTCTGTCTGAGGAAGACGAGGCTGTTTGAGGTAATGTCCGCTGTGTCTCATGCTGGCCTATGTAATTAGGCTATCACTGAGATATTGCATATGGCAAAAGTTATAGACTGTTATATTCGTTTTCTCTAAAGCCTCACCCTCTCTCAAACTGTTTCATATAACAAGCTCCATCATCAGTAAAAAAAAAAAAAAAAAAAATCATGATATGTTTTGTCTATAAGGTTCAAGATTCAATGTCACGTTTTTACTTGTGAATTTGTATCTATTGTCAAAGTGTGGTTATTCTGCACAGCTACAGAGATCTCCAGTTTGACTGTGGTAGCCTAGTGGATAAGGTAATGGACTATGGACCAGAAGGTCCAGGGTTCAAATCCCACCTCTGCCAAGCTGCCACTGTTGGGTCCTTGAGCAAGGCCCTTAACCCACAATTGCTTGGATTGTAAGACTGTATACCTTGTAAGTCACTCTGGATAAAGGCGTCTGCTAAATGCTGTAAATGTAAGTTTGACCCCTGAACCCCCAGGATAACTGGTTGCTCCAAATTGCCCCAGTGTGATCATGTTTGAATAGTATCGTTATAACCTTGTTCCCCATCAGGACTTTGCAAATGCCAATAAAGATACTGTAGAAAAATAAATGAAACTATAGTTAGTGTTTTGTCAAATGCATGGCTGCTGAAACAAGCACTTTAATTTGCATCTAGTCAACTGACACATTTTTGTGGTTACTGAGTCACCAGTAAAAGGTATTGTACTGAAACACATTTTCCGTATATTGCCTGCTCACCTGCACACTAAAAAGATTCAAAGAATTTGAGTTTAACTATTAAAAAGTTTTTTTCAAGTTAGTTTTTAAGCCTCTGTCAAAAATCATATATTACCATTTATATAAAAATGAGTAAACAACCAACAATGTAGTTACAAATTATATTTAGTACATAATGTGTAGGTTTTTTTGTTTTTTTTGTGTAGGGTTGGGTGAAAAATGGATTAACTTATGCTTTACCTCTGTATCTAGCATTTACTAACATTCACTAGTTGTTTGGTCACAACAGTTCTTGCCTTGGCCATAAAATGAGGCCACTAAGATACTGTCATCATTCATTCTAGATTCAAGTTCAGCAACATTTTTGCAGCATGACAGAGTAAGCAGCTTTGTGGCTAAAAACGTTGAATAGGTCCAGATTAAGTACTAGCTCTGCACAGTATCAGTGAGAAAGGGCAATAAAGGAGGGTACCATTAGAACATCTAAAACAGTGTACTCCCACCGCATATGAGTGAAGGATGGCGTATTAAACCTGCATGATGCTACATAAACATAGTTATTATGGCTCGTAATACTTCCTGCATTATCCAGAATCCATTACTCACTGATTCACTGCACAGATGTGATAAATGACGCATCATGACCTGATCTGATGTCTAATTAGTACCATGAGTTGCTGGCTGCAGCTCACAGGTATGTTTAATAAGACAATAAATCATTCACTCTTGTTAGGTGTTTGGAAACGTTGCCCTTTTAAGTACTACACTAACTGTGCACTCCAATTTGACATGGCAGTATCAAAGAGGGAAATTAAATTGCATGCAATAGAGTGTGTCACAGGAAAAGCTATTGTAGAAATGCTGTTCTAAAATATGACTGTCACATATAATCGTTTTGGCTTCAGATAGCACTATTCACACAAACTTTAAATAAATAATCAATAAAATAAGTGCATGAGAAACACTTTTTTGGTGTCACAGAATAAAATAAAAAATAAGATGTGAATAAAAACTTGGTGTGTCCTATATGTAACAAAGATGTCTGTTAAAGCTGTCTGAAATAACAACATTATTATAAACCTAGTAATTACTAAGTAGCAACATAATTAGCTTATTTAGTTCATGGCTTTTCCACATAAGCAATGCATGAGCTACAAATTTAAGGTCAGACATACAATGGTGCTTGAAAGTTTGTGAATCCTTTAGAATTTTAGATAAAAGAAGTAGATAAAATAGTAAATTAAAGAACCTAGTTAAACAAATGAGACAAAATTTTTTATACTTGATCATTTATTTATTGAGGAAAATGATCCAGTATTACATATTAGTGAGTATCAAAAGTATGTGAAGCTTTGCTTTCAGTATCTGGTGTGACCCCCCTGTGCAGCAATAACTGCAGCTAAACGTTTCCTGTAACTGTTGATCAGTACTGCTCACCGGCTTGGAGGAATTTTAGCCCATTCCTCCATACAGAACAGCTTCAACTCTGGGTTATTGGTGGGTTTCCTCACATTAACTGCTCGCTTCAGGTCCTTCCACAACATTTCGATTGGATTAAGGTTAGGACTTTGACTCAGCCATTCCAAAACATTACCTTTATTCTTCTTTAACCATTCTTTGGTAGAACGACTTGTGTTCTTAAGGTCGTTGTCTTGCTGCATGATCCAGTTCAGTTCGTAGACAGCTGTCCTGATATTTTCCTTTAGAATTCTTTGATATAATTCAGATCTCATTGTTCCATAAATGATGGCAAGCCGTCCTTGCCCAGATACAGCAAAACATGCTTATGCTGGAATGCATTGTTTTCCTTTTTCCAAACATAATGCTTTTCTTTATAACCAAAAAGTTTTATTTTCGTCTCATCCATCCACAAAACATTCTTCCAATAGCCTTCTGGCTTGTCCACATGATCTGCAGATGAGCAGCAATGTTTTTTTGGACAGCAGTGGCTTTCTCCTTGCAACCCTGCCAAGCACACCATTGTTGTTCAGTGTTATTCTGATGGTGGACTCATGAACATTAACATTAACCAATGTGAGAGAGGCCTTCAGTTGCTTAGAAGTTACCCCGGAGTCCATTGTGACATCGCAAACTATTACACGCCTTGCTCTTGGCGCGATCTTTGTTGGTCGACCACTCCTGGGGAGAGTAACAATGGTCTTGAATTTCCTCCATTTGTACACAATCTGACTGTGGATTGGTGGAATCCAAACTCTTTAGAGATGGTTTTGTAACCTTTTGCAGCCTGATGACCATCAACAACTCTTTTCTGAGGTCCCCAGAAATGTCCTTTGTTCATGCCATGATACACTTCCACAAACGTGTTGTGAAGAGCATACATCCCTGATAGATCCCTGTTCTTTAAATAAAACAGGATGCCCACTCACACCTGATTGTCATTCCATTTGTTGAAAACACAAGACCCTAATTTCACCTTCAAATTAACTGCTAATCCTATAGATTCACATACTTTTGCCACTCACTAATATGTAATATTGGATAATTTTCCTCAATAAATACCCAAACAAGTATAATTTTTTGTCTCATTTGTTTAACTGGGTTCTCTTTATCTACTTTTCGGACTTGTGTAAAAATCTGATGATGTTTTAGGTCATATTTATGCAGAAATATAGAAAATTCTAAAGAGTTCACAAACTTCCAAGCACCACTGTTGCAGATCTAGCAGACACAAAGTAAAATGTTCATTGTACAAATACTCAGTAGGTTAGTCTGAGGGTTTGGGTACTACTGAAAAGCTGTGTGCAAGCATATGGTGTGCCTCACAGAGGTCACAAAGTCGGTGGGCTAATGTATGCACCTATTCAGGACTATAGGGCTTAGTGAGGTAAAGAATTGCAACATACTCTCCTAACCCATCTGGGCTTGACCTAGGGGACTCCAGATGGTGGAACAGAAATGTTGTCTCCTTCCACCTGTTTTACATGAAATGTGAGCAAAATTGCAGAAGCTACTATTGACAAAAAAATAATAAAGCACCCACATAGAAATGTCGGATTGCTGCAAAACTTGGTATGCAGCTATGTCACAGGCAGGTATGTAACTGTTTACAGGTGTGGTCTGATTAAACACTGGGTATAGCCACAAGAGGGAGTAAAAGTGCTTCCCCCGCCGCACAATAAAAAGGCTTTCAGAGGCTACTTTTGGGTAGTGCACCTCTTGGTGAAAGATCGTTGATTGCTAGACATGAATCTATGAAACATTTGACCACAACTTAGCCTATAGAGCCTCCACACTCATAGTTTGCCAAAGCTGGCATCCCAGCTGGTCCCATAAATGTTCAATTGGCAAAAAATATGGCGACCGGGCAGGCCAAGGAAGTGTTGCAATCTGATGGAGACATTTCTGGGAAACCCTTGCTGTGCTTGAATGAGCACTATTGTGCTAAAAAAAAAATCCAGTTGGAATTCCTGCCAAGTGAGGCAACACATGCTAGTGTTCCTCATATCACTACTAGGAATGACCAACTGATATATGCAATGGCTCCCCAGATCATCACATCAGCAGTTGGGCCAGTACATTGCTCCATGGCAAAGAGAGGATTGAAGCGCTCACCACAAGGCCTCCACACTTGAACCCAACTGTCATCAGATCCCAAACTGAACTTGGATTTGTCGCAAAAAATGGTACGGTTCCAGTCCATAGCAGTCCAGGTTTCTTGTTCACAACACAACTGCAAACGAAGGTGACGGTGGCTGTCTGTCAATGGTAGGACACATAATGGGTGCCCTGAAAACAAATTTCCTTCTGCTAAGCACCTGGAAATGTTTCGGGCAGAGACAGGGTTGTGTAGTGAAGGTGCCAACTGTGTCTGGATGGTGGACAGTGAAACTGTGGTAGCTGTTGTAAGTGTATCAAAGAATTCACTCTAATGGTGGTCTGTCTGGACTGTGCAGAGCCTGTTTGATGTGATTGCATGCCCTCATGGAACCACTGCTCCCAATATCTCCTAACAGATAGGTCAGAATGGCCTAGATGGCAGGCAATTCGTCGATACGACCATCCTGCTTCTCTCAGTCCAATGATGTGCCCCCTCTCAAAGTCTGTTAACTGGGAAAAACATCTTAGAGTGCATTGTAGAGGCCTGTCTAGCAATCAACAATCTCTCACCAAGAGGTACACTACACAAAAGTAGCTCCTGAGTTGTTTTTTATAGACAGTGGGGGAAGTACTTATGATTCATATGGTGTTGTACTGAATTAAAGTGCAGCGTTAACTACATAATAGTTAACTTAAATAGCAACTATAAATAGAGATAATACTACTTAAGAATCCACTTTTTCTGTTAAATTTGTACAATGGTCAATTTGCAAAACAGGCAAATGTTCTGTGAATCTTTTTGTTATGCAGTGCAATCAATAAATACTGTATAACACTTATGGTACTAGACTGGTCTGTCACTAGAATGAAATATAGAACTAGTAGACACTACAAGTAAATGATAATTTGCATTTTACTGAGGTGACTGTGAAAGACAAAAGGACAACTGAGATACTTAGTTATTAGGCAATTTCAGAACTGTTCCACTGAATGGTCGCTGTTTCACTCAAATGGGAATAATTCATTCTAGAAGATGCAGAAGGAATTACTGCATTGATTCATTTGTTTATATAATTTAGCATAAATCAAGAAATTATAATTTTGCACAACAATTCTTTACAGTATTGATCCAAAATGTCAGGGTCAGACAAACTAATCTTGCAGGCATTTACCTCAGATCTTATAGCAGGTTCATTTTCTCAAAATTAGTATTTTCCACAGATACAGACCAACAGTATAGCTCAGTTGTTATAGAGAGCTGCACAATTTGCATAATCAATGTGACACACAGGGCTTTGCTGCAAACTGAGTTCCAGAATTATGATTCTGAAGAGAGATGCAGACTCTCGGGGCTGCAAAATCCTGGGTCAATATGGGTGCTGGTGTGTGCATGTAGAGGAATGGTTTTGCATCCTTAAGTTTTAAAATGTCACAGCCCCTCAAGCATAGGGGTACTAGCCACTGAAACCTAGCATAATATAGGCTGTGTCCCAAACTACATACTACCTTACAAAATGGTTTGCCAAGGTATTATTTCATTAACACATTACTATATGCTAGTAGGATTGAAAAAGTGCATAGTGTGTGTTGATATGATGTTTTGGCCACATTATGCTGGTGCCTAGAGTTGGGTGGTTGGCAGTCAAATTAAATTATTACAAATCTCAATAAAGCAAATGGTGCCATGGTGAGTAGCAAGGTCCTGGGTTCGATCCCAGGTGGAGTGGCCTGGGTCCTTTTTGTGTGGAGTCTGCATGGCCTCCCCATGATATGTGGGTTTACTATGGGTACTCCGCTTCCCTCCCACAGTCCAAAGACATGCATTAGGTTAATTGATTACCAACAAATTGACCAGATCTGGGTGTATATACAGCATATATCACTAGTTTTGATATAACCTTGTGTCTGTCGCTGAAATGGCCATTGATGGCCAAGTCAGTATCATTGCAGTGCTGCGAATCGCCTGACACCCAAATAATATTTGCTCAGTGCTATCCCGTGATGGTCTCCTGTGATGGTGGATTGGGTAGTGTGTAGCTGAGACACTGACATTGGCAGTGGTGTAACTTCAAGTGCCTATAACATAATAAACCTGATGGCAACATCAAAGAATGGTCAAGCAGTGTTAGTGCCAGGTAGGTGTACCTAATAAGCTGGGAATGTATTGTAAGCAGAACAATTTAAGGTAGTGGTTTTGAACCTGTGGTACTGCAAAGGAGCCATAGCCAACAGGTGTTTACTTGTTTGTTATTTTTTTACTTTGAACAAATGTAAGTTTAACCTTAATTTTACTGTAATTTTAAAAATGACATTAATTAATGTTGTGTTAATTAGCCTAAGTAAAGAGTTATACTTAGATCAACACCATTGATTGGTCCAGCAAAATATATCATAGACATATGTGATGTAGCTGTCTGGTAGACAAACAAGTTCTCTGTGTTTGTGTGTTTCACACTGAGAAAAGCCACCATAAACCAAAATGAAGAAAATACAGCAGTGAGTACCAAGCACTAGACTTGCGTGGGAACAGAAAATGAACAACTACTGATATGATTTGTATGTTTAGAGGTCTTGTTAAATGAGACTTTGAAGCCAAATAAATTACTCTGTCACTTGGAGACTAAACACAGTGATTGTGCATCTAAACATACTGATTTTTTTAGAAGAAAAATATAGAGAGTACAGAGAAAGGAAAAAAAAACACTATGGAATCGTTTTTTTCAGGAAGCAGAAATGCTAAAGCCATTGCCAGGCATCCTTTCGTGTTGTGCAGTTTTTATCAAAGGCTGGAAAGCAGCATATTATTGGGGAGAATTAGAATTTTACCAGCAGCGAGATTGTGGGCATGATGCTGGGGGAAAAAAGCTCGCAAACAGTTGCATCTGATATAACTTTGAGATTACACAGTTGAATGAATAATAGATGAAATGGCAGGTGGTGTAACCCCAGCATCTTATAAGAAGAGTGAAAGACACTCACTTTCACGTGTCAAAACTGCATGAATTCACCAATCTTTCCAACCTCATTGCATGCGGGGACATAATAGGAAAATATATAAAAAATATCCTTTTTGTAAGCCAGTTTCCACCCAGACAATTAGCAAAACCAATTTTGTTGTTTTGAGTGCAATTTTTGCCCCAAATGTAATAGAATGGTCAAAATGCATGGGAGTGTCATTGCCAGAGAGAAAGCAATGATGGGCCAATGCAGCATGTGTGCTGTCATTACATGTACGGAAGCTGTAGCACTGCTAGTCACCTCTGTTCACTACAGTTTACACAGAGAAGCTTTGGCTGCCAAGAGAAGGTTAACAGACCGTAAATGTGTTTTGGATGAGTAATAATGGTCTTGAATTTCCTCCATTTTGGACAAAAACTGTCCAACAGTGAATTGATGAGGTCCAACTCTTTAGAGATGTCTTTGTAACTTTTTTCCAGCCTGATGAACAACAACATTTTGGTCCTCAAAAATGTCCTTTGTCCATGCCATGGTTGTCATTGATTGATAATGCCTGACTTCAATTTGACCTTCAAATTAACTGTTAATCCTACAGGTTCACATAGTTTTACCGCTGACAGATATGTAATATTGGATCATGTCCCTCAGTAAATAAATGGCCAAGTAAAGATTTTTGTCTCCTTTGTTTAATTGCGTTCTTACAAGGTACTTATAAGACTTGTGTGAATATCTGCTGATGTTTTATTTCATATTTATGTGAACGAGCCCTCAGAAGGTTGACTGTATCCCAAACAGGACAGCCTTATTGACATACATGTATCTTGACAATGCTTTTAGCTTCATGTTAGATGAAATTATACAGATATTTTAGATAAGCCAGTAAGATTCCTTATGCCGCTTATGGACAAAAGTATTGCGTCACACCTCTTAATCATTGATGTTAGGTGCTTAATTCGGTCCCATGAAGACAATGTATAAAGCATCTAGCATCTAGCCATGCAGTCTGACTTTACACACATTTGTGAAAGAATGAGTTCATTTAAAGAGCTCTAATTCGACCATGGTACTGTAATAGGATGCCACCATTACAACAAATCACTTGATGAAATTCTTCCCTCCTCCACAAAGTGTCAGGCCATTTAAAGTTACAGAGCAGGATCACCAATTGCTGAGGCGTATAGTGTGTAAAACTCCAATCTGCTGCTGACTCGATAACTCAAACTCCTCTGGCATTAACACAAGAACTGTGCACCGGGACCAAGAACTGTGCACCAGGAGCTTCATAACATGGGTTTTCCTTGTCCAAGCAGCTACTTGCAAGTCTTATATTACTAATCACCATGCCAAGGGATGGAGTGATGTTAAACATGGACTCTGGAGCAGTGGAAACGTGTTCTGTGGAGAGACAAATCATGCTTCTTCTGGCAGTCTGATGGACGAGTGCCAGTGGTGGAGAGATAATGCTATATGGCTGTTTTTCATTGGTTGGTCCCAGTGAAGGGAAATCTTAACACTTCAGCATACCAAGACATGTTGGACAATTGTATGCTTACAACATTGTGGGAACAGGTGGGGAAGGTCCTATGCTGTTCCAGTAAGACTGTGCCCCAGTGTAACAACTTGGTGTGGGAGAACTTGTATGGCCTGCAAAGACCCATGAAAGGGAGACCAACTCCATATTAATGCCTATGGATTTAGAATGTCATAAAAACCTCTGTTATGTGTAATGTGCAAGTGTTCCAATACTTTAGTATATATATATATATAGCGCATCTCTGTGAAACTAGATTTTCTATGTTGGTGGCATTCAAGATCAAATACAGGAATAGTGAAAAACCTAATGCTGAGTCAGATTTCTGTTTGCAGCTTTGATTTATCAGGAGTAAAGTGATCAATGGCAGTTGAGTTCAGTGATATGGTGACATGAAGCTCCATTTTACGCGTGCTGATATCAGGTTTGTTGAGCTGTTCAGTGTTCATTTCTTAATGTGCATATACAGTATTTCCCTTTTTTGGGTAAGTTGAGACTTTGAATTTTAGTTCCAGTCTTCAAAGAAACTGATATTATTTTGTAAGCTGTATATGTTCCACATAGCAGAGAGTCAGGAAAAGTGAAGCAAATTTTTGTACACAGAGTTAACAGAAAACAGAGTGGTAAATGCATGATGAAAGCTTTGTCTTCATCTTAGGTATAATGTTTGAATTTAGAAAAAAAGCTTTGACTGGGTTTTGTATCACCACTGTATATGCAAAGTTTAATTGTTTTTCTTTTATCTTGCCTTCAGAAAGAAACTCTGATCATTGAGTATTTACCTAGCTCTTATTCTGTTAATCTACTATTGTTTCAAATCTCAGAAAGATCTACCTGAACAAAGATCCAATAGCAATTTTTTGTCCTGCTTGTATGTTCCCAGGCTATGTACAGTACGTGTTTGATGTGCAGCCATCTTGTGGGCCATGGAAGCTTTTGTGCTCAGCTGAGTGGGCCACATTTGCAAAAGGTTGGGAACTTGTGTTTGTAAGGTTTAATTCAGACAGGGATTCAGTTGTATTTAAGTCCATTTCAATACTACCCCTGGCAAAAAATTCAGAATTTGGTTCATAATTTGGTTCTTCATTTGGTTTTTGACATTGTAGCAAATAAACACATCACAGATATGACACCTAACAATTTTTGTTTAATAGCTGAACATACTGGCTTTGTGAAGCATACCTCAAACAAATTAAATTATGCTCATTAATAGCATTTTCAATTTCAAGTAGAGGAAAAAATATGCAATCACTCAATGTGCAAGAAAAAACTAATTAATTTCTACAAATACCGGCACAAGTCAAAAGATGCAAATTAATCAACAGTTAAAAGGCATTGCTTACAGACCTTAATGAGCCGGTGAACTTGGCTAATTGAAGCAAAGCAAAAATGGCCCCAGCAAGAGAGCTGTCAATAGATACAATGAACATGATTATAAAACTCCTTCAAGAAAGAAATCCAACATCGAGATCATCAACATTCATTTTTTAACCTCTTAATATTAGGGGTCATGCTTTGGCCGCTAGTGGTCACTGCTGACCCCTTACGGCGGCATGAGAGCCTTTGCAGCACGATCGCGCGTGCGTCAGTGCTTCCCGGACTTTCATTATGCAAGTGGCGACACCTGATGGTGAGCCTATTTAAACAAAATGGGGGCTAACCCGTGGTCGCACCATTGTTGCCTTCGCAACACAAACGCTACGTGCTAATTGCTACCCATTGCTGCGATAGCCCTCACAGCTCTTGTATTCATGTTGAGTTATTTTTGGTGTTTTGTTAGAAAAAACGGTACGACTGGCGATTCGAAAATCGTCAGTTGGAGGCAGTTTGGAGATTGCCCGGTAAGATAGGTTCTAGACGTTAGCGTAGGGTTAGTGTATTCCTTTCTTTTAACATCTTTTTGCCAGAGCTCCCCGGCGCTGTTTTGAGCCTCTCTCGCTGCTGCGGGACACACCCCTCCGTTTCCCTCACTCATTCTCCTCACCCCTCTCTTTACATTATCCTCCGTGATCACGTTTCACAGGAAGTCTCGTTCCTTTTCCCTTAAATCCCCGCGTTTGTGCCACACCTCAACGGGTGCTTATTTGAGTGTTTTCAAGGCGCGCCGCGGACGCTCCGCTTGGGATGTCTGCGCTTTTAGCGCATGTGCGGACATGTACACCGCGGACGCTCTGCTTGGGCTGCCAGCGCTTCTTGCGCATGCACGGACCCGTGCACCGCTGGCGTAGCGGAGCCTCGTCGTAAACGTGTATAGCGCCGCGGTATGCTTAGGACGTGGCTATCTTTATTAGTTTAGTTATTCTTTTGTTTTGGTGAACCCTCGGTTTTCCATCTACCGTTATTTTGGTTCACCCCTTCCATCTGGAGCTAACTGCATTTGGGTTCTAAATAAAATAAAATAAAATAAAATAAAATATATTTTATTTTTTCATGGTTCGCCGTCCGTTTAAACATGGTGAACTGTAATACTTAATCCTGGTCAGGGTTGCCGGAAAGCTGATGACTAGCAGGTAGCACACTGCACAAGGCAGGAATAACCCTAGAAAGGGTGCCAGTCCATTGCTGGGCACACGCACTCATTCACTCATAAACACACTTACATTCAAAGGGCACTTTGAAACATCAGTTAACCTAACATATGTCTTTGGAATGTTGGAGGAAACCAGAGTACCCGGATTAAACCCACACGAACATGGGAGGACATACAATCTCCTTTTCAGTCAATTGCATCCCAAATTTATTAAAAATATAAACAAAATGTGAAGGTTAGAAATGGAACATATATGGGTTGTCCAAGAAAGACATCTTTCACAGTCCATGATTGCTATCAGGATAGAAAACAATGGGCATAAACAGGAGTCAAAGTTTATGATAAAACTGTAAGAAATAGAAAAACATATAGAACAGCCAATAAAACCCAGCATTAACAACTACAAAGAAGAAAACAAGATTGCGCAGTGGGCTGAAGAGAAGCAATCATGGTATGTGAATGATTGGATGAAAGTGATATTCACAAACCTTCACTGACTAAAAATATTATGCTTTCAATTATGTTAATGGTTCCATGATTTTCCACAAAGCCAGAATCTTCAGCTATTAAACAAAAAATATTTGGTGTACTTTGTTTATTTTTATTTAAGTTAAAAAAGCAGTGTAAAACAATACTCTAAGTGTGGTGATTCCATGAGTTTTGCCTGAGGTATTAGAGAATTACCTGGGGTAAGAGAAAGCAGGTAAGAAAACAGTGAAAAAAGTGAATACAGAACTACTCTAACACCAAAAAGTGGCCTCAACATAAAACAAAATACTGTTTCAATTAAATGAAAACAAAAATGTATTTTTCACTGATCAGGAATTATCTTTGCTGTCACTTTTTTTTTTTTTTTTTACTTTACTGAAGGTATTTATTAACAGTTGTAGCCTAGGTATTAAGGTCACATTCCCCACCCGTGTTTTATTCCTGCATATACGTGGGCTGACTCACAGGGTCTACAGCACCTATACCCGATTTACACAGAATGCAGAAATAAGCGTTCCCTTGAAGGGCTGCCAGTCCACCACAGGACTGGAAGAAGTCACCATTGCAGTGGCTGGGGATAATCCTCTCACAAGCCTCCCCTGCCTAAGGGACAGCCAATCATGCCTGCTTGCATTGCACATCAGGGAGTTGAACCCAAATTACTTTGGTGGTGGAGTGCTTTTTCTCTGTCAATGAACAATATCTATCTATCTATCTATCTATCTATCTATCTATATATATATATATATATATATATAATATTGCGTGCGTGCGTGTACAAGAAAAGACGAGAGTTTAGCAGGTCGACAACACACACTACATTGAGAAAAGGTGACGTAAGTACAGCTTTCACAATTAGTCAGCAAATTTCACAGAACACAGTAGCATGCAGAAAACAGAGCTGACAGATTATGGCAGTGCTGCTCTGATATGACAGGATAATA
>JAJAGP010003502.1:50840-72231 GCA_025084515.1 Ancistrus triradiatus
AACCTGTGGAGCACTGGGGGTTGTGATTGCTGGAAAAAAATCTCACAGAACCCTACACCTGACTGAAAATTTTACTAAAATGTTTACAAAGACTTGCAGTTTTCTCAGTAAGCAAATCTGTGGTGTTATTCCAATTTGTATTCTCTGTGTAGATTTAGATTTTATATTCTTTTCATTGTGTTTTGAATCTCTGTTATTCATTATGCCTGGTGTTGGTATTCTGCTCATTCCCTATCGGCCTTTGCTCAGCTCTTCTACATATAGATGTTCACAAACTCCAGTGATAATCACATTACAATTTAAACTGAAGATCACTCATAACAACTGTCTTCAGCCATGGAGGAGGTCACATAGATCTGCCAGGATATGTCTATACAATACAAGTGCTAGATAACAGACCAATGAGTGCTATGATTTATCTTAAGTGTTCAGTAAAGTCAAGGCCTCTGAGTTGCCTTCACATCATCGATAGGGTTGTGCCATTGTCTTGCTCCCAGTAGCTGTGTTATCATGTAACAAAGGACATGTTTTCTTCCTTCCGGTTTACATTCAGGAAGCACTTCAACTGCATAGAAGATTCACCGTTCTACCTTTCCTTCATGCACAGTCTTTTTCCTTGTGAAACACCCTTGGGGTGGCATGAAACAGTATATTACTTTTAGAGGGTAGATATTACCCATCTCTTGTACCATCAGATTTGGAGGAAATCAGAGGTTCACAAGCTTAAATAACTTCATTTATAAGGCTTATGAAGGCTTGGCTTATGTACCTTCCATCTTTCAGTCCTAAGTTCTTCATGACATGCATCATAAGTAGGTAAGCCTATCCCAGGGAACACAGGCCATAGGCATACTTTAAGTGTGCCATTGACATGGTGCCAGTGAATTCCAGCTTGGAAGGCAGTATCAGGACTTGAACCTGCATCACTACAGTAGTGGGATAGTGAATGTCTGCTGTGCTACCCAAGTGCACATGTTGATATCCATATTTCAAACTAGAGTGCTCTGAATATCATGAACTTTCAAGTTGTTGAAATGGATCAAGGAAAAGTGAGAACACTGTCAGTATTAAAAAACATTGAAGAAGCTGATTTGGTTCTTTGATTGTGTAAACTTCTATCATTAATGAATATATGGTTTCAGTACTGTGACAAGTTCAAACATTCTTAGATATACTGGCTCACTGCTCATTTTTATGGTTGAGGTTGATGCTTCAGATACAGGAATTGGTTAGGTTCTTTCTTCATGGCATACAAGTGGCTGACTAAATACTTTCTTGCCCCACTATATATATAAAAAAAGTATTTAGTCAGCCACTGATTGTGCAAGTTCTCCTACTTGGAAAGATGAGAGAGGTCTGTAATTTTCATCATAGGTACACTTCAACGATGAGAGACAAAATGATAAAACAAAATCCAGGAAATCACATTGTAGGATGTTTAAACAATTTAATTGTAAATCATGGTGGAAAATAAGTATTTGGTCAACCACAAACAAGCAAGATTTCTGGCTCTCACAGACCTGTAACTACTTCTTTAAGAAGTTCATATGTCCTCCACTCCACCTGTCCACAGCCTCAAACAGTTAGACTCCAAACTCAACCATGGCCAAGACCAAAGAGCTGCCGAAGGACACCAGGAAGAAAATTGTAGACCTGCACCAGACTGAGAAGAGTGAATCTACAACAGGCAAGCAGGTTGGTGTGAATAAATCAACTGTGGGTGCAGTGGAAGACATACAAGACCATTGATAATCTCCCTCGATCTGGGGTCCTATGCAAGATCTCATCCAGTGGGGTCAAAATGATCATGAGAACGGTGAGCAAAAATCCCAGAACTACACGGAGGGACCTGATGAATGACCTGCAGAGAGTTGGGACCAAAATACAAAGGCTACCATAAGTAACACACTACACCAAGAGGGACTCAGATCCTGCAGTGCCAGGCATGCCCCTCTGCTTAAGCCAGTGCATGTCCAGGTCCATCTGAAGTTTGCCAGAGAGCATATGGATGATCCAGAAGAGAACTGGGAGAATATCATGTGATTGTGAGACGAAACCAAAATATAACTTTTTGGTAAAAACTCAATTGGAGGAAAAAGAATGCTGAGTCGCATCCTAAGAACAACATAACTACTGTGAAGCATGGGGTGGAGGAAAAACATCATTGCCGTGGGGATTGTTTTTCTGCAAGGGGGACAGGACAATCCTGTTGTTCTGTGATACAGTAAGGGAAGAACGAAATGAACGAGGCCATTTATATCGTGAGATTTAGCAAAACCCTCCTTCAATCAGTGAGAGCATTGAAGATGGAATGTGGCGTGGTCTTCCAGCATGACAATGATCCCCAAAACACAATGCACAGGAAACGAAAGGAGTGGCTCCGTAGAAGTAGAAAAAGCAGTTCAAGTCCTGGAGTGGCCTAGCCAGTCTCCAGACCTCAACCCCTTAGAAAATTTGTGAGAAGTCCGTGTTGCCCAGCAACAGCCCAAACATCATGCGCTAGAGGAGGATCTGCATGGAGGACAGGGCCAACAAATACCAGCAAACAGTGTGTGCAAACCTGGTTGAAGACTTACAGGAAAAGTCGTCTGACCTTGTCATGCCAACAAAGGCTATGTTACAAAGTATGAGTGAACTTTTGTTCTTGACCAAATACTATTTTCCACCATGATTTACAATAAAATTTTTACAAATCCTACAATGTGATTTTCTCACTTTTTTTCTCATTTTGTCTCTCATAGTTGAAGTTTACCTATGATGGAAAATACAGGACCTCTCTCATCTTTCAAGTAGGAGAACTTGCACAAACCAGGATGAACAAAGTGTGTGTATGTGTGTTTGTGTGTGTGGGTGTGTAAAGGGTGGGAAAACTGGAAATTACTTGGTATGAAAGCCAACCCTGAGTAGAGGAGAGAACAAACATGAAGGAGGAAAAGCCCCAATGGGAGGTGCCACTAGAAAGTATTCCCAAGTTTGCTCTGAGTCAGGTGGGACATAATGGAAAACATTCGTGAGCCATAACAACAAGATCCAGTACTACCTGAATGGACCCAAACGAAAAAAAAAACCTATGTTTTTGAATTATTTCTAAAACCAGGTAATCTGGGGGTAACGTAAAACTTTACTCAGCTCAGGTAAACCCAGGGGATTCAAGGAAACCAACTGTGGTCAAAACCAATCTTGTTTTTCCTTTAAGAGTTTAAAGAGTCTGTGCCCAAGAGTAAGCACAGAAATAAAAATGGCAAAAGCTCCATTTTCAGAAGTATTCAGGCATTATGGTTTACAGAAGTGTCAGATCATGGGATACAGGTTGCACCTCAACTGAACATCGAAGTCAGTCTGCCCTTATGCTATCACTCATCCTCAAATGGCAAAGCTAAAATGACAACCCCGGAACGGAAAAAGTTGGGACGGTATAGACCATGCAAATAAAAAATAAATGCATTGTTTCTCACATTTCACTTTACTTTCATTTAATTGCAGACAGTATAAACTCAAGACATTTCATGTATTTTTCTGGTCAACTTAATTTCATTTGTTAATAAACATCCATTCCTGCATTTCAGGCCTGCAACACATTCCAAAAAAAGTTGGGACAGGGACAATTTAGGGCTAGTAATCAGATAAAAAAAAATACAAAATAATATGATTTCAAACAGGTAATGTCAACAGGTGATTATAATCATGATTTGGTACTAAAGTGGTATCCACGAACGGAGTCTTTGAGGAGTAAAGATGGGCAGAGGGTCTCCAGTTCATCAACAAATGTGTAAGAAAATTATTGAAATGTTTGAAAACAATGTTCCTCAAAAAAGACTGGGAAAGGGATTTACACATTCTCCTTCTACGGTGCATAATATCATTAAACAATTCAAGGAACGTAGAAGAATTTCAGTGACTAAAGGGCAAGGGCCACAAGCTAAACTGAAGAAGCATGGAACGCCGGTCCCTGCAGATGGCACGGCATCATGAACTGTCCTTCATCAATAGCTGATATAAACTAATGGGATGGAATTTATCTAATCTTATCAAGCACACTACAATACAGATTTTACATTCACAAAGCCACTTAAAATGTTACTGTGCAAAAAAAGAAACTTCATGTTAACCATGTTCAGAAGTGGCATCAACTTCTCTGGACTCGAAGGCATCTAAGATGGACCATCACACAGTGGAAACATGTATTGTGGTCAGACCAATCATTCCAGATCTTATTTGGAAGAAACAGACTCCTTTGGAGATCCTCTGCCCTTCTTTTTTCCTCAAAGACTCAGCCTTTTGTGGATATTGCTTTTGTATCAAATCATGATTATAATCACCTGTTGACATTACTTGTCTAAAATCACATAATTATTTAATTATTTAATTTATTTTAAACCATTATACTTAAAGGGAGCAACAATTTTATTGTTGCAGCAACTACATTAAATTTGTTCCGTGGATAGATAATGCTCAGAACACAGTAACCCTCAGTTACTACCTTTGATTGTTTACTTGGTTGGGAAAGCCACATGTGATGTCTCCAGTAGATGACTGGATTCAATATAAAGATAAAAGCTGGGAAACTGAACATGTACAACTTTGACAGACTGTTATAGAGAGTCTTAAAAGAGTTTAAAATGCATAGGAATTACAGACATAACCCACAGCTATGTATTGGTCAAAATATGTGGATTTTCACCTGAGACATTCAGCTGCAGCTCCCATCATGAAAAGTGAAAAGTCCATGCTGTCTACAATGACTGTCTTCAAATATAAAAAAGGATGTTGTCATGTGTCAGTGATGAAACCAGACTCTGCACAGGAACTGAGAATAAGAACCACTATCTGAGAAGAACCACTATCACCTTGTCTATCTGTATAAATAATTGCTAGATACTACTGTGTAATGGATTGCGATGGATATCCAGTGCCCTAAGGACAACTGGAAATAAAAACCCTAATTTTGGGAAAATTCATCTCCAGGCAACCAAGTCACAAATGCAACATTTCTAACCCCAAAACGACTTTCACAAACACACCTGTACCTGGTTTAAACTACATCTTCAGGGATTCTTTCAATGTTTGAGTCTAATCTCTCTGTGTATGAGCAAAGCTGTTTCTTGGACCCTATTCTCTTAATTCAATTATGTCTGATGCTATTATTTTGAATTTGCTTGGTATCTGTAAACAAAGTTTTGCATCTGGAACTGCAACCTCCGGTCTCACTTGGAATACATCCTAATGACTGCCAGATGTGTTGACAATTAAAAAGGAAAACCAATGACAAAAGCAGTAGGGAAAATATTTTGCAATTCAATGGGTAATTCTGCAGTAACATTGATTACCAATCTACACAAATAAAATAAATAAAAATTACATAGATGTTTAAACTTATATATATATATTCATAAAATTAGAATATATCAAACTACTGCCCTCCGAATTATCCAATTGAAATTGCAGTGGGATTATTTCCACATGACACGGATAACTGTAATATAACTAAATGTCAGGTTTTTTTTTATATATTTATTAATTTAATTTAATCCCTGTCACATTCCCTCAATGTCATATATATACTCCCACTGGATCCCATTGATGTGGACCATTTCAAATAATTAACATTGTTTAATTACTATGTCCAATTTGTCTCCTTTTTTAAACCTAAAAGACTTGCATGAAAAAGAGTTGAACTTGAACTCCTAGAAAAGAAAAAGTGGTCCGTGTCGGAGTGCAAGGTTCTGCTGGGAGATCTGGGGGAGTTTATATAGGTGTGTGTGTGAGTGTGTGTGCACGTGTCAAATGTTTCAGTGTGTTTATATACAGGCAGCAGAGTGTGTCTTACCTGTCACTGTAGGCAGTGGCAGCAGCTGTGGCAGGCTGGGCATATCGGTAGGCAGCATAACCTCCCTAGAACACAACACGCACACACACGCATGTCTCACTAATTTGGTTGGGACTTTCCATTGACATAAGGATTACTGTAGTTATTTAATGCTACACCTTCACCTACCCCTAACCCTAACCTCAGTAACCTAACATAGGTCTTTTGAATCTTTTTTTTTTTTTTTTTTTTTTTAAATTGCAGTTTCTGAATAAAAGCATGGAGACTAGCAAAATGTCTCAACAAGGTAAAAAAAAATGTCAGGTCTTTCTATCCTTGCGGGCACATTTGGTTCAAATAATATATAAATATCACACACATACATACACACACACACACACACACACAAACAAACAAGCACATGTAAACTCCACCAGATTTCTTAGCAGAACCTTGCACTCCGATGCACACAAACACACACTCACACACACATACACTCACTGGCCACTTCATTAGGTCCACCTGTTCATCTGCTCGTTAATAAAAATATCTAATCAGTCAGTCACATGGCAGCAACTTAATCATGATCATGACCTGCTGTAGTTCAAACCGAGCAGCAGCATGGGGGGAAGGTGATTTAAACGGCATAGTTGTTGGTGCTAGATGGGCTAGTCTTTTAGTAAGTGCTGATCTACTGGGGTTGCACAGCCCCATATGAGAAAATATTCAGTGAGCAGCATTTCTGTGGGTGAAAATGCCTTGTAGAAAACTGGAAAAATACTGCCTGGTCTGATGAGTCTTAATTTGTGCTTTGACATTTGGATGGTAGAAGAATTTGCTGTAAACAAGATGAAAGTATGGATCTATCCTGCATTGTATCAACAGTATAGTGGTGGTGACATAACAGTGTGGGGGATATTTCTTGGCACACTTTGTGGCCCTTACTACCAACTGAGCATCGTTTAAACACCACAGCCTACCTCACTGTCGTTGCCGACCATGTTAATCCCTTTATGATCACTGTGTATGATGGCTGCTTCCAGCAGGATAATGTGGCTCACAAAGCTCAAACCACCTCAAACTGGTTTCTTAAACATGACAATGAGTTTGATGTACTTCAGTGTCTCCAGATCTCAATCCAATAGAGCACCTCTGGGATGTGGTGGAACGGGAGATTCACATCATGGTTGTCCAGCCAACAAATCTGCCTCAACTGCATGAATCAATATGGACTAAAATATCTCAGGAATGTTTCCAGCTCCTTGATGAATCTATGCTATGAAAAATTAAGCTAGTTCTGATATCAAAATGTGGTCAAAAGGTACAAAATGGGGTCTAAGGGGGTTCTATTAAGGTGTACAAAATAAAGTGACCGGTTAGTTTGTGTACACTGCCCTACAAAAAAGACGCTCAGATTCTACTTTTGGGTAGTGTACCTTTTGGTGAGAGATCCTTGACTACTAGACATGCCTCTACGACACACGCACAGACGTTTTGCCCAGTTAACAGATGTTGAGAGGGGGTGCATCATTGGATTGAGAGAAGCATTATGAACATTTTGACAAACTGTCCACAATCTAGGCTGTTTTGACCTAAGTGTTAGGAGATGTTGTGAGCACTGTGCGTGAGGGCATGCACACATGACAAACAGGCTCTGCATGGCCCAGACAGACCACCAGTAGAGAGGATCATTTGATCTGCCGACAAGTACGAGCAGCTCCCACAGTTTCGTTGTCCACCATCCAGACACAGGTGACACCTTCACTGTACACTCCTGCCGCTGCCCGGCAATTTCCTAGTTTGCACACGGAAAGTTGTTGTCATGGTGCCCATTATGTATCCTGCCACGGACAGCCCAGTCATGGTCCACCATCATTCATGCGGTTATGAACGAGAAACATGGAATGATACAGATTTAGAGCACAGTTGCCAGATTTATCGCCCAAAATGAGCATTTATGGAAACCAGCTGGGATGCCAAGCTTCAGCAAACCTATACCTATGAGTATGCAGGAATATGAAAGCCTCAAGGGGAGCGCCTCAATCCGCATTTGCTTGGAGCAACCCACTTCCACACTACTGGTGTCATGGATGCGGATCTGCAACATCTGTGGGCAAATATGCCAGCGGTACCATAATGGAAAACCTGTTTGCTCCAATGTCCAGCCCCCCCCCCCCCCCCCCCCCCCCCTATTCATCTCGGATCCTGCTAGAGGTGGCCTAAACAGGGTATAGAGCTTAATTTCAATTGTACAGTTTCCCCCCAATAAACTTATCCTTTGTTCTAATATGTAATACTTACATATGTCATAATTGACATTCATACATATACAGTTTCATCTGTTCCAACAACTCTTGTCGAATGCTGCAAAATCTTTGTTAACCTCTTGTGAGAGATCAATGACTGCTGAAATACAACAAAAAGTGGTGCTTGAAGTTTGTGAAACCTTTTAGATTTTCTTAAGATTTCGCCATAAATATGACGTAAAAACATATCAGATTTCACACAAAGTCCTAAAGTAGATAAAGGGAACCCAGTTAAACAAATGAGACAAAAAATAATTATACTTGGTCATTTATATTGAGGAAAATGATACCAATATACTATTAGTGAGTGCGCAAAAGTCTGTGAACCTTTGCAGTCATATATTTGTTTTTTTGAGACCCCCGGTGCGCAATATCTGCAACTCTAAATGTTTCCTGTAACTGTTGATCAGTCCTGCACACCGGGCTTGGAGAATTTGTTTAGACCCCATTCCGCCTTACAGAACAGCTTTCAGCTCGGGATGTTGGGGTTTCCTCAATTAATGCTCACTTCAGGTCCTTCCACACATTTCAATTGGATAAAGGTCAGAACTTTGACTCAGCCATTCCAAAAACATTACACTTTATTCTTCTTTAACTATTCCTTGTTTTAGAAGGACTTGATGTTGCTTAGGATCGTTGTGCGTGCTGACATGACCCACCTCTCTTGAGATTCAGTTCATGCACAAATGTAACTGGGGACATTTTATTTAGAATTTCTCTGATGATTTCAGAATTCATTGTTCCATCAATGATGGCAAGCCGTCCTGCGCCCAGATACAGCAAACAGATCCCTTTTCTTTAAGTAAAACGGGGGGGAACACCCACACCTGATGTCATTCCCATTGATTGAGTGAAAACAACTGGACTCTAAAATTTTACACTTTAAATTAACTGCTAATCCCAGAGGTTTCAAATACTTTTGCCATTCAAAATATGTAATATTGGAGTCTTTCCTCAATAAATAAACCACAAGTATAATATTTTGGTCTTAATTTGTTTTCTAACTGTGGTTCTCTTATCTACTTTAGGACTTGTTTAAAATCGAAGGAGGTTTTTTAAGGTATATTTATGCAAGAAATTTAGAAAAATCTAAAGGCGTCACAAACTTTAAAGGATCAACTGTATGGGTGTGACGTCATCTATTCCTGTGGAAAAGTTGCCAGTTGGAAGCCCTGCACATATTCAATGAAGTTCGTAGTATCCCTCGTGCACTACTAGGGGTGGACCGACTGTTATGCAATGGTTCCCCCAGAATCATCAACAACCAGCAGTGTATTGATCCCACAAGCACAGGCAGGTGGAAGCGTTCACCACGAGGCCCTCATAATCTACATTCTATATATAAATTGCATAACATGATATGATATTACAATGAGCAAATTCCATTTTTCTGACTTCGCAACAATACTTAATTTCTACCAAGTTGCACTTCTTCAATTCATAACTAAAGACGTAATTAATTCCAGGTTAGTTAACGGATAAAAAGTTCAATTACAATTAAATGTAAAACAAACTGTTACTCATACCCCTGGATATTTTCTGAAATCAACCCATTTCCAAAAACTGAAGGGCTGATTATGCATGGACTTGTGCCTAAAAATTGTTTTCTTGTTAAACCAAAAAACAATGACAAATGCTATATGGACATGGAACTACAGTAACATCAGTGGTTCAATTAAGCAAGTGACCCAAACAAGTGTCTTCTGGCAGTAGTCCATGAGCGGTGGTGTTGCTAAATCCCAACTGCGGAGGACAGAGTGATAATTGTACAGTGAGCAAGAATGCAAGAAAAACCAAGAGGTACCATTTTTCTAAAAAATTCCTTAATTCAGTTGGTGAACAGAAATGGGTCAACAACAATTAAAGTACATTTGCTTTTCTGTTCTTACTGGGATGCTGTCTTAACTACTCTTTGTCCTTTACCCCATCTTTTCTGCCCTGCTCTTTATTTATGTCAGCCTCTCTGCCTATCTATCATTTGTTATATTTATATAACATTTGTTGAAGGCAGAAACAATTTCACACATACTTTTTTTTCTAATCAGTGAACTTTTAGGGGTCTGGGAGTTGCATGTTAGGGTAATTGGAGTTTCAAAAGTGCCCTTAGCACTTTTGTGAGTGCATGTGCCCTACCATGTATTGGTGCCCTGTCTTGGGTAGTTCGGGGACTGGTAGCCTAGCGGTTAAGGTACTGGACTCTGGACCAGAAGGACCAGAAGTCCAGGGTTCAAATCCCACCTCTGCCAAGCTGTCACTGTTGGGTCCTTGAGCAAGACCCTTAACCCACAATTGCTTGGACTGTAAGATTGTACTAATTGTAAAGTCACTCTGGATAAGGGCGTCTGTAAATGCTGTAAATGTAGTTCTTGTCTTGTGCCCTGTTCCCCGTGACCCTGACCAAGGATTAATAAACTGAATGAAATAAATGGCCAAATACATTTTCTGTTATAAACATAGTTTTCATAAAGTAAAATTGAGGAATTAAATGGTTTTGATCTTCTGCTCATTTTGCTGTTTGTTTCTTTATATTGCAACACGTTTATTTTGGTCTCTCTCTCTTTTCATTTCTCTGTTTCTTTTTGTTTTTCTCCTTTTTCTGTCCCCCATTTCTCTTATGTTCTTGCTGCCCTCCTTCCTGCTCCAGGCAGTCACACTCCACCCTTTCTATTCTATTTCCTTTTGGTTCTGTTGTATGCTTATGCTCTCTCATGCGCCTCTCTCTCTCTCTTCTCTCTCTCTCTCTCTCTCTCTCTCTCTCTCTCTCTCTCTATTCCACTCAACCTCATTTTTTTCCTACTCCAACAAACTGTCACACTGCAGCACACCTCCCTTGGTTTCTTTCTCTCCAAGTCTTTCTGTCCTCTTTGCATATTCTATCACTCTCTGTTCTCCTCCTCTAGGCTATCACACTGCATCACTCCTCCATTGCCCCCCTTCTGCAGCAAAATGGGGTTTCCCTGTCTGATGACTCATTGCTAAATTCAATCTTCCACTCTCTGGCCTGCCCCCTTAAAAAAACTGAGTGATTTAGACAGAGAAGGGGTGGGCCTAAGGTGGATTGAGGATGTGTATTTAAAGCTCCCTTTAGTCCTGCAGCTGCTTGGAGCATTGGGACTGAGCTGCCGGCTTGGGCCGAGTGACAGTGCGGTCAAGAGTTTAATACTGAAGTGGAGTGGGGCCATCATTTATCTTTATGACTGAGAAAGAGAGAGACAGAGAGAGAGAGCAGCAGAGGAGGAGGAGAAGGAGGAAAGAGACAGAGTCTTTCAGTATGAGATAGTTATAGAAACTGAAAATACAGCATGTTAAGAGAGTGAGAGAACAGAAGGGCTCTACTGGTTCAGGTGCTAGCATGGACGTAGTATGGATCTGAACTATGTGTGTGTTTGTGAGTGAGAGAGAGAGAGAGAGAGAGAGAGAGAGAGAGAGAGAGAAGGGGGAGAGGGAGAATAAGAGATAGTATTTGTGTTTGGGTGTAAAGATTGACACTGGGACCACTCGAGCATGACGCTGGACTCAATTGTTGCTGCGTGGGTGTACATCTGTCTGAATGCATGAAAAAACAACGACAATCGACAGACCTGTGTTCTTGTTTTAGCAAATCTTACTGACCTTCTTTATATAGAGATTCATATATGCATGTACAGATGCATTAAACATATGTCCGCACGCACACACATGGTAGAACGTGTGAGGAACGGGTTGAAGACAGCAGAATGAAGTAGGAAATTTCTTCTAAGATACTGTAACAGGCTCTTACAATAATGAATAATCACTACCCAAATAATACAAGATATATTCAGTGGGTTTATTTAGATTTGTATACCAATTTGTGTTTTTGTAGATACAGTTGTGCTCATAGGTTTACATACCCTGGCAGAATTAGTAATTTTTTGGCTGTTTTTAAGAGAATGTGAATGATAATACAAAAACCTGCTCTTTTATTCAGGGTTAGTTGTTTGGTGAAGCCATTTATTAGCAAAAAATTGTGTTTGCCCTTTTTGAATCATAATGACAACAGAAACTACCCAAATCACCCTGATCAAAAGTTTACATACCTGAAAGTTTTGGCATTATAACATACACACAAACTGACACATACAGGTTTAAATGGCTATTAGTGTGTGTGTCTATAAAGTCAGTGAGTCAGTGGGCTCCTGACAGACCCCTGCATGTTTCATCCAGTGTTGGAACTGGCATTGTTGGATTACAAGCCATGGGGAAAGCAAAATAATTATCAAAGGATCTGCGGGAGAAGATAGTTGAAGTTTATAAAACAGGAAAAGGATATAAAAAGATATCCAAGGAATTAAGAATGCCAATTAGCAGTGTTCAAATTAAGAAATGGAAAATGAGGGATTCTGTTGAAACCAAGACAAGGTCAGGTAGACCAACAAAAAATTCAGCTACAACTGCCAGGAAAATGTTTGTGATGCAAAGAAAAACCCACAAATGATGTCAGCTGACATACAGGACTGTTAGAAAAGAGGTGGTGTGGCTGTTTCAAGATGCACAATAAGGAGGCACTTGAAGAAAAATGGGTTGCATGGTCGAGTCGCCAGAAGAAAGCCATTACTACGCCAATGGCACAAAGCAGCCCGCTTACAATATGCCAGACAGCAAAGAAACAAACATTTCTGGAACAAAATTATTTGGAGTGATGATACCAAAATTTAACATTTCGGCCACAACCATAAACGTTACATTTGGAGAGGAGTCAACAAGGCCTATGATGAAAAGTACACCATCCCTACTGTGAAACACGGAGGTGAGACGGTAATGTTTTGGGGATGTGTGAGCTACACAGGCACAGTGAACTTGGTCAAAATTGATGGCAATATAAATTCAGCATTTTATCAGAAAATACTGGAGGAAAATCTGCACTCATCAGCCCGGAAGCTGCGCATGTTCCAACATGACAATTATCCAAAACACAAGGCCAAGTCGACCTATCATTGGCTACAGCAGAAAAAAGTGAAGGTTCTGGAGTGGCCATCTCAGTCTCCTGACCTCAATATCATTGAGCCACTTTGGGGAGATCTCAAACGTGCAGTTCATTCAAGACGGCCCAAGAATTTACAGGAACTCGAGGCATTTTGCCAAGAAGAATGGGCAGCTTTACCATCTGAGAAAAGTAAGGGCCTCATCCACAACTACCACAAAAGACTTCAAGCTGTCATTGATGTCAAAGGAGGCAATACATGGTATTAAGAACTAGGGTATGTAAACTTTTGATCAGGGTGATTTGGGTAGTTTCTGTTGTCATTATGTTTTCAAAAGGGCACGCACAATTGTTCGATGATAATTGGCTTCATCCAACCACTAACCATGAATAACAGAACAGTTTTTGTATTATCATTCATATTCTCTCAAAAATGGCCAAAAAATGACAAATTCTGCCAGGGTATGTAAACTTATGAGCCCAACTGTATACTGTATACTGATGTTTGATCATTTAGGCATTCCAATTTACTAAGATAGGAGACCATAACTTTCCATAAATATTTAACAATGGTAAAATTGTTAAATTAATTTCTGGCCAAACTATTCAAGTAAATTCCCAGATGTCATTCCCATAGGTAATACTTTCTATAGCAGTATCACCTGTATTTATTTTACTTTAGCGCAACTTTATGATTCATCCACTGGTCTGTACATACGCCTAAACACTCTGCATATGGTGCACTTCGATAAATGCAAATGTGTTTCTTGGCTGCCTTCTCATGAATATTCAGTGAATTTATCATGACAGAATAATCAATCGGAGATGAAGTAGCACTCTGGCTAATGACTAAAGGAGTGGAGGGTGCATTACTGCAGCCTTACCAACATTTGGGTCAGTTTGTCACCTCTGTAGTCACTTTTATACGTCCTCTCAGTCTGACTTCTACTTTCCCTACTTCTCTTATTCCTGGTTTATGCTTAATCAGAAGTTTTTTGGAGAGCCACTCAAAACAAATATCCAAAAACATGGTGGCAAACTCTAGGGTTTTAACGGGACAGTAGGTATTTTCTTAGAGGGTAGTAAACAGTAGGGGGTAATAACTCAAGGCACATAATATAATGTCAAACCAAACAGTTGAATACTTCAGCAAGAACAATGTTTGTGAGTGAGAATCACACAGTCTCTGTAGAGTTTGGCAATATATGTTCAAAATACAATTAACCACAATTACTCTACAAGAAAACAAACAGCATGCCAGAAAACATACACCTATCAGCCATAATATTAAAATCACATAAAGGTAAAGTGCACAACATTGGGCGTGTGATGCTTTGGGAAATGTTCTGCTAGGAAACCTTAGATAGCAGGAAACCTTGGATAGAGAGTAAATGATTGTGAATGCTACTTTGACACCACCTAGTACACTCCTTCAGTGGAATCCCTTAATGCCAGTGGAAACTTCAGCAAGATAATGCAATCTACCATATTGCAAAAAACTGGAAACTGACAAAGAATTCATGGTAGCTCCCAAACGTTGCATCACTTCATCTGGACATAAGGTTTTGTGGGAGAAACATTTCATCAAGTGACTTTTTCAGTTTCAGCTAGTTGGATAACTTCCCCAATCTTATATACAGCACATTTGCATAATGACTGATACCAGCGCCATTGTGTAACAATGGGACCGATGATAAGTTTAATATGCAGATTGTCATGTCCATTAATGACAATGGCCACATGTGCCGTTCATACAGGATTGGGGAATAGTCACAATTGCGGAGTGTAAGGTGTAGTCTGAGGCCACCTCTCGATTCAGGGATGGGCGTTCCCTTTTTCACAAAAATGGCTTTTTTTACTCCACGTTCAAACCAGAGCACCTCCCTATCAAGGATTTGCAGATCTTCTTCCTTGAAAGAATGGCCACTGGCCTGTAGGTAGGTGTAAACCGCAGAGTCCTGGCCTGATGAGGTAGCTCTTCTATGTTGTGCCATCCGTTTTGTTAGACTTCTTGACCTCCAGATTTCCCAGATCTCAGTCTGATCAAACATTTGTGGGATGTGCTGGACAAACAGGTCCAATCCATGGATGGCCACCTTACAAATTACAGTATTTAAAAGAGCTGCTGCAAATGTCTTGGTGCCAGATACTTCAGGACACCTTTCAGAGGTCTCGTGGAGCTCATGAGGGAGAAGTACAGAATATTAGGCAATTGGTTTTTATGTTATAGGTCATCAGTGAAAAATTCCAGAAACTGTAAGTCTAGCCATTTTTGTATGTTCATGGTTAAACGTCTTTTAGTGGACAATGCAAGCATAAATATCTCCATATTCCCACAAGAGCAGTAGTGATACAATAGCTGGGGTGTAGCGCTCCAGAGTTACATGAAGCACCACAAACGGATGTAAAAAACAAAACAAAAAAAAAGGCACAGCTTTACTTAAGTGAGGCTTAAACTATGGTATAATGGGACTATTATGATGCGAACAGACACAGTGTTGGATGCATTTTTCTTGTAAGATGAAGGAAATTAGTGAATACTAAGGTAACAAGAAATATTTGTTATATAGTGGTACCTCTGTTTTGGACCATCTTGAATCTGACTGAATTTGGTTCTTGACTCATTTTGACTAAAAAAAATTGATCTCAGTTCTCGTTGTTTGTGAGATACTCTGTGCACTTGCTTAAACTTGTGTGAGTCAAGCTACGTGACTCGTTTCAACAGAAACTCGATTTACGATTCAGTGATTGAGTGTGACGATTCACAATAGTCCTTGCTCCCTTTGTTTATCATGTTTTCTTTATCTTTTTACATCTACAGTACTGTTTTCTTAGTGCAAATAAATCCCCATGAGTCCTAAAAACATCAAGGATTACAACCAACCAAAAGGGCTGCAGTAAGCTTAGCAGCTATGCTAGCACCCTGAGTTCATCAAAAGAGTAAGTTTTGCTTTGACCTTTCACTCGCAATCCATTACTCACTGAAAAACATGAGATCTTTGTGTTAATGATTTTGGTCAACTCTAGGTTAATGTAAGTGGTTTAAACAGGAACTTACTTATCATTACATATCATAGGCTCCACTATTATAGAGTATAAACCACTCTAGCAAACGCTTGTTAAACCTCCCAGTTCATGACACATTTAACTTATGATGGATTTGTCGGAACATATCCCAATCGTAAATCAGGGAGCATCTATCTGTACAATACAACTATATTAATCCATATAATGCTTATACAGTGTAGATTTTCTGGGGGTTGGAATGGGTTAATTCAGTTTACATTATTCTTTAAGAAACAAAATTGCTTGGTACTGGTCATTTTGGTTCTTGACACACCTTCTGGCATGGATTAACACCGAGAACTGAAGTACTGCTGTATTAGAAAAGGGGCATTCACTCAAACCACTGCTTTAACTTACCACTGTGTGTAGACATGAAAATGCTTTCTATTTCTATCTTTTTCTTTTTTTTACTTATTGTCTTTCTCTCTTCATTCCTTCACTGGTTCGCTACATGAATACTATTTGTAATCCCACTTATATTAACTGGATAATGTATTTTGTCACAGTTAAGCTAAGCTGATCTAATATCAGTAGGTAATTTAAATTAGTAAGTTATTGATGCATGCCATGACTTGGAGGAGCTGATTTGATTTTTTTTTTTATATCACAGAACAACAATTACGCCCCTCTATGTCTGTACCAGTGCTCCATCCCTGCTTTCTCATCTTGCTTCCCAATTCAACATTTGATGGCATTCATCAGGTTTCCAGTGCAAAGGTTATCAGTTCCTTCTTAATGCTGAGTTAGTAATTGCATAGCATCATTGCTTGCAATACACCATGTAATGGCCTTATTTGGATTACTGATTTTATACATAAACATAACTGACAAATTTCTGAATGTGATTATAGTTTACAGTTACTATCCTGAATTTTCCAGTGTTCATTATTTAGTACTTCCCTGACCAAACAGCAGCCTCTGACACATAGCACTTCTTTTTTTTAATTTGAGGACAACCTGTATACAACACTTATCCAATGTTGTATTTTACATCTACCGAAAATTATCAATACTTTTTCAGTCTCCGAGTCTCAACTGTAATCTTTTTATGTCTTTCACCTTTCTCCATTATTCTCTTCTTATCTCCCCTACACTTGCTCTTGCTCTCTCTCTCTCCTTGTTTCACCTCTAGTCCCTCGCCCACTAGCCTCTTATCTTCTTTCCTCAAATGCACATAGAGGGCAATTCACACCACTGTCCAACTCCTTCACACTGCATTCTCGTCACTGCACCCCATGACTCTCTCTCTCTCTCAAGTTCAAGTTCTCTCTCTCTCTCTCTCTCTCTCTCTCTCTCACTCTCTCTCATTCATCTCACACACACACACACACTGCACAATTAGGCTTTTCTAACTGACTCAGGTAGGTTTCTGCCCTGTAGCTAGTTGAGAGGAAGGAAATAGAGAGAGTGAGTGAAAAACGAGGCTCTACATGATAAGTCCTTACATGTATGTCACACGGAGTCAAGCTAAACTTTATGAAACATGATTTTATGATTATCCCAATTAAACTGACATAAGTATTAATTTAAGAAACAGGCTGAAAACTGTGCCAAGTTAATCAGGTGGTGTGTATATAAGTGAAAGGATGACATGAATGAAATATTCATACTTACATAAATATCTGCACCATAAAATCCGTCCTGGTAAACAACACTGAAGAGAAGCACAAATCACAAAAACACAAACATTTGAAAGAGACAAAAATCAATTCCACATACGTCCTTATTCCACTTTTCAAATTGCAAGTGCTTTTGGAAATCAAATAATTGCAGGACACCCAAATAGCACATGAAAGATAATTGGTAAGACAATTTCCTCATTTAAAGTAGAATGATCCATACATTTAAACAGACAGTACTGATTTTCACAGTAAAACAGTTTCTCATTCATGTAGATGGATCCATGCATTTAAATAGACCACTAATTTTACAGTAAAACTGTTTCTCATTTATGTAGATTGGTCCATGCATATAAATAGACAATATCGATTTTATATTGAGACTTAATGAGAAGATACAGGGAAAAACAAAACAGAACAATATTTAATCAAAGGGAATAGATGAGCTAATTTAATGTCCTTAAATGAAATATTTTTCTTTCAACTCATGCCCATGTTTAATATTAATTTATTAAACTCATTATTTGTTTAGGGACTGCTGAATTACTTCTCAAACCTTTGAGTACTGTGGTTTCAAAAAAATCTTTGTAAATTAGATTTGAGAGTGCAACCATCTTTCATAAATCGCAATGAGTCCAAATTCATGATTCAAAATATGACTCTTATATGGAGTAACTATATTACTAGAATGATGTTAGTGAAAACAATTTTAAAGTAGGCTATGTGTCTTCACAATCCTTTCTGTCAGTTGGAAAATGGTAAAAGATCAGAGATTTGCTGTGGCCTCATGAAAATTCTGTTTAGGAAAGTGTAATCCAGCCACAAGTCCACAAGCTTCAGATGCTTGCAGTCACAAGCAAAACAAAAAAGACAAATATCAAAACTGACTTACACTTAATGACCACCACATTAATATGGATTATTTTGAATACCAAACCAATAAAACAATGGTATTATTTGTTACCAAAACCATTTCTGAGAATAAATATTAAGTAACATGGTTAGATTCCGTAGCTGTAAAAGAACCAACACAATTAACTTGGCTTACACAAGTAATTTGCTGATCTGACAGAGCATGAATGTGTATCTACTTTGCTTCCAACTACCATTATGAAGAGGTTATTTGAAATAAAATATATGAAAACATACTCAAAACCAACTGGAGAAGGTTCAGTAAGTGCTTTTTTTTAGTTATGTTTCATGACCATTACTGACTAGGGACATCTAACTGATAATCTTCCACCAATAATCGCCTAGTCACTCACTTTCCATACCTACTTAGTCCAATTCAGGGTAGGAGAGGAGCCACAAACTATCCAACAGGACATGACACAAGGCATGAACCAACCTTACACAGGGAACCAGTCCTTCAAAGGGCGCATGCATAAACACTGGGACAGAGATTCCAATGAGCCTAACACATCTTTGCAATTTGAAAGTAAACCAGAATAACATGGAGCGGAAGATCAGAATTGAACTGGGGATATCTGGAGCTGTGTGGTAGCTATACCAACCGATTGTATTACCGTGCTACCCAATCAACAAGTGAAGTTTACGTTACTGTGTAGGTAGAGGTAAGCAGCTGTTTCCTCTATTTTTCAAATCATCATTCATTAAAGTGATGTGAATTGTGGGTTGGGGTATTGTAATGTAATTTACATTAAATAGTGATTTTTTTTTCTTTTTCATTGCTACAGAATATATGAGTGCTGCCATCTTTGGAAATGTAGACAAAATGTTTAAGACATTCATGATAACTTGATGGTATTGTTAAGTGGGCTGGATATTTGACCATAAGGCTATTTTGTTGTGTGGCTAAGCATGTGGTTCCATTTTTAAAAATTTATAAAGGAAAATCTCTTCAGCTAGCAGGCAGAGTGTCTCATCACTCTTGTTTCTGTCCTGGATTACTTCACCGTTTTATTTTACCTGCCACTTCCGTATATATGGTCAGTGTTTGTTGTTCTCGTTTACTGGTTGCCATGCCAGGTAATGACTCTCAATTGTTGCTTGTTACTCTTTTATTAGTCTGTATTATGTACCTCGTTGAGCCTACTTCTTAAAACTGCACTATGGTTACTCTGCCTCTCCTACACTACACATTACTACACATTATTTTGAAATAAATACCTACATAACTCATTGTGGGATTTTAGTAGTGCATATTTTACACTATGATTTTCAAAGCAATATGGACCGAAAATAGACAATGCATAACAAAACAAATGTTCCAGAACTAGCAAGACTGTGTCTTACCAAATCATGTCCAAACAACTAAATTTACCACAGGTGGACACCAATCAATGTGGAGAAATATCTCAAAGAGGATCAAGAGAAATGGGAGGCCACCAGAGCTAAATTTCAAAAGTAATAGCAAGGGGTTAGAATACTTATGTCCATGTAGAATTTTCGTTTTTCCTTTTTAATAAATTTGCATAATAAATACATTATGGGGTACTGAGTGTAGATTGATTTTATTTTGTTTGTATTTTATTTAAAATACACTGCCTGGACAAAAAAAAGGTCTTTAGCTTTGGTTACGGCACACATTCGCTGTGGCATCATTTCCACAAGCTTCTGCAGTGTCACAACATTTATTTCTGTCCAGAGCTGCATTAATTTTTCCCCAAAATCTTGTATGGATGATGGGAGATTTGGACCACTGCTCAAAGTCTTCTCCAGCACATCCCAAAGATTCTCAGTGGGGTTCAGGTCTGGACTCTGTGGTGGCCAATCCTTGTGTGAAAATGATGTCTGATGCTCCCTGAACCACTCATTCACAATTTGAGCCCGATGAATCCTGAAATTGTCATCTTGGAATATGCCCATGCCATCAGGGAAGGAAAAATCCATTGATGGGAATAACCATGTCATTCAGATAGGCAGCTGACCTCATACTTTGGGCACATAACGTTGCGGAACATAGATATGACCAACTGCAGCAACCCCAAGTCACTGCACCGGCACTAGGCACTAGGCATGATGTGTGCATCACTTCAGCTACCTCTCTTCTTACCCTGATGCTCCCATCATTCTGGAACAGGGTAAATCTTAATTAATCAGACCATTTGACCTTCTGCCATTGCTCCAGAGTCCAATCTTTATTCTCCCTAGCAAATTGAAGCCGTTTCTGCTGGTTAGCCTCACTGACAAGTGATTTTCTTAAGGCTGCACTGCTGTTAAGTCCCAATCCCCTTTCCCCAGTTCCCTTACTTTCACTATTAAATTTCACTATATTCCTGAGTGCTACTGATGTTTTTCTATTATTTGATTTCACCAAACATTTAAGTGATTGCTGTTAATGATCGTTCAAGATTTTTTCCAACTACATTCCTTCCTCGAAGATGATGTTTCCTCACTGTCCTTCCACATTTTATTAATGCGTTGGACTATTCGTTACATAGTTTTAGCAGTTTCAGCAGTCTCCTTAGATGTTATCTCTGCTTGATGCATGCCAATAATTTGACCCTTCTGAAACAGATGAACATCTTTTCCACGACCACAGGATGTGTCTTTTGACATGGTTGTTTAACAAATGAGAAGCGGCTCACTGAGTCAGTTAGGGTTAAGTAACTTGTTGCCAGCTGGTTTTGGCCTTGTGTATGTATTGTATTCTGGAACATAGTTTAAAGTCCTTCTGCCTTTTCAAATT
>JAJAGP010003503.1:0-23868 GCA_025084515.1 Ancistrus triradiatus
CAGGTTCTAAAGGTTCAGTTAATTGCTGCTGACCTGACGTTCATAACGAATCTTCATATTTCTTGTTCTTCAAAGTTCAGGAAACTCAAAGAAAATACTTGGTGCAGGTCTCAATATCCTGGTTTGCTATATTATAGCAATTAAAGTAAATAGCTTCTCACCACACTTCAACTCATCAGATGTTCCTGTCAGATGAAGCTATTAAAATACGCATAGAAATGCATCATAAAGGTGTACAGTAGAGTAAGACAGTAGAAACACTTCAGGAAAAGTATACCAGGCAGAAATCAAACATTTTATCATTAGAGAACTTAAGACAGAGAACTTTTGAAGACTGATTGTCAAAGCGACACAGTGAAAACTCTGCGGTAATAAAAGAAATATGGACAGCAACATTCATTTTAAGTATATAAATTAATAATTTTTTATTAACTGTTGCATTTCATTGCAGCCTGATTAGTAGCATCCTAACATTTCTCGCTATTATAAAGATTTTACTGTTTTGCCTTTCACTCTTACATGTGATGTTAATGACCATAGACTGTCCAGAGTGTTGCTAATTGATGCAAGGTATTGTGTACCAAGTATTGTGTAATTGGCTTATAAATGTATCCCAGTTTCTTTTCATTTTCTAGCCTCATGAACTTTGGTATAATATCTCCGACATTAAACCAGTGCACCACAGCCTGTCCAGTGTATTTACACCAATAGGAATGTCCTTTCAGCTGATAGAGGACAGTTCTGAATCACTGGCTCACATCAATAGCACATCCCAAGATGCTTCCAGCTCATAACTGAATCCCTGAACCTCAATAGACTCAGACTGCAGGACTGTTCGAGATACTATCGCCTTGCTTAGTGCTAGCCTTCCGTCAACGTTTCACCACTTGCGACATTGAGATAAAGTACATGATAAAGAGGCCTCACCGTCAATCCTGCTGACGAGTTCTTCCAGAGCCTTCACCTTTTTCTGAATACCAGGCTGAGCAAATGTGTAGTTATCCTGCGAAAGTAAAATACATTAATACGATTCCAATACCCACTGCATTCCTGAAAAGTGTTCTGTGTCCACTGTGTTTAATACTGCCCCCACTGTGTTCCTGATTGATTAATGGGAGAACTCTGGGTATTCGTTCTCTTTATTGCATTCTCACAACATCTGCTTCTTTTTCTTCATGCATTAGTTCACTGTGTGTTGCAAACAAGTATGTTCAGTGTCATTTTTCAGCTTTTTTTCTCAATCAGGTGTTTGCAGAGTTATTATCAGGGTCTCTCATGGACCAACAAAAGCAACATGACATGCCAACAATGTCTAAAATATTCACACTTAGCAGACATCTGCATCCAGAGCTACTGACAACCTTCTGATTAATAGTACAGAGCCTTATCCACCCAAAAAGCTGCAGCTAATGTTAGTCTATGGAATGTCCCATTTCCTAGGACATGGACCTTAAAGGTCATCCAGAATCCAAATACTGACATCCACTAGACATCCACCTTAGTACCGATTGTATAAATGCTTTACCATTGTGCCAAGTAAAGCTTATTCCTTCAAGTTTAATAATCTGTTAAAAGCTGCGCCTTTCAAACCAGTGTCCTCAGCCTGGTTGGATACTCCACAGGCACAATTGGCGATATATATACACACATAATTATACACATATACATATAGTTCCTCACATTAGCTGCTCACTTCAGGTCCTTCCACAACATTTCGATTGGAATAAGGTCAGAACTTAAAACATGAACTTTATTCTTCTTTAACCATTCTTTGGTAGAACGGCTTGTGTGCTTAGGGTCGTTGTCTTGCTGCATGACCCGCCTTCTCTTGAGATTCAGTTCATGGACAGATGTCCTGACATTTTCCTTTAGAATTCTCTGATATTCAAAATTCATTGTTCCATCAATGAGGTAAGCCGTCCTGGCCCAGATGCAGCAAAACAGGCCCAACCCATGATACTACCACCACCATGTTTCACAGATGGGATAAGGTTCTTATGCTGGAATGCAGCGTTTTCCTTTCTCCAAACATAATGCTTTTCTTTTAAACCAAAAAGTTCTATTTTGGTCTCATCCGTCCACAAAACATTCTTCCAGTAGCCTTCTGGCTTGTCCACGTGATCTTTAGCAAACTGCAGACGAGCAGTAATGTTCTTTTTGGAGAGCAGTGACTTTCTCCTTGCAACCCTGCCATTCACACCATTGTTGTTCAGTGTTCTTCTGATGGAGGACTCATGAGCATTAACATTAGCCAATGTGAACGAGGCCTTCAGTTGCTTAGAAGTTACCCTGGGGTCCTTTGTGACCTCTGCTCTTGGAGTGATCTTTGTTGGGTGACCAGGAGGGTAACAATGGTCTTGAATTTCCTTCATTTGTACCCAATCTGTCTGACTGTGGATTGGTGGAGTCCAAACTCTTTAGAGATGGTTTTGCAACCTTTCCAGCCTGATGAGCATCAACAACTCTTTCTGAGGTCCTCAGAAATCTCCTTTGTTCATGCCTTGATTCACTTCCACAAACATGTGTTGTGAAGAGCAGACTTCATGTGTTGTGAAGAGCAGACCCTGATCTGGGTTCTCTTTATCTACTTCTAGGACTTGTGTGAAAATCTGATGATGTTTTAGGTCATATTTATGCAAAAATATAGAAAATTCTAAGGGTTCACAAACTTTCAAGCACCACTGTACATATTAAAAGCTGAAGTCTACTTGTTCAGTATAAATCCATGATTCTTACTTATACTTGACATTTTGTTTTGTGGATTTTTAATCGGAGCCTGTACTAATTTCTGCGTTGTTCGGATGCGTTACAATCAGGCTGACAGATCAGAGCTCAGTTGTTATTCAGAACAGCCTGCTAGCGGCAAAGCACAGGAGCATTTATGACAAGCAACACACTGATAAAAACATGGATATTAAAGAAAATATCTGGCAGAACATAGCTGAAAGGTTGGGGATAAACCTCACAGTGACTGTATGGAACAGTTTTCTTGTTTATCTAAGTGTATTATACTGTTCAAGCCCACAAAAAAACAAACTATAGTTTCCTACACTAATCTTCGCTCGCGTCTTCATTTTTTTAAAATTGACGATGTGAAAAACACACGGCGAAATGTCCTTGACACACTAAGAGAAAGGAAATTAAAGGAACGAAAAACAGACAGGGAGTGTGGACCAAAAAAAAAAAAAAAAAAAAAAAAAAAAAAAAACGTAGCGCACTTGGTGTGAAGGTCAAACTATGTTAAAAATCATGTGAAAAAAATCGTACTCGGTATAAATTGACCTTCATATTGGCCTCTCATGGCAAAGGGGTTGTCATACAGCCATAAACTTTGACCATGGGAATTGGAGTTTGCCATATCCAGATTAATGAGGAAGTAAATGGCAAACATGGACTTATATCATGAAGTGGTTGTACAAAGTGTAATTTTAGACGTCCACTGTACAGAAGATCCCTGGACAATGGATTCACTTCCACCAACTGCTGCCAATTTTTGTTTAATATCAATAACTGCATCTGGATGAAAGAAGCATTAGACCTAATCCTATCTTCAGCAAGGTAACACAAGTATTTAGCTTTTTCAAGTCCCCAAATAATAGCTAGTGAGGTACCAGCAATAGATGGTGAGGACCAGCACAATGTCCATGTGGGGGTGTTAAAAGGATAGAAAAACAAAACACACACACACACACACACACACACACACACACACACACCTTGCTATCCTTGTTCAGGACTTTCCATTGCTACATCTACCCTAACCTTAACCTCATTAGCCTAAACGCTTTTCAAATAAAAGTTGCCATTGTTGGGGGAAAAAAAAATTCCAGGTTTTCCACCATCATTGCAGGGACATTTGGTCCTCAAAAGTATCTCAACACAAGGTACACACACAAAGACAAACAGACACACGTCACACTTACCTGTATTCCATCTAGAAGCTTGCTCATACACCAGAAACTGTCAGCTTCAATGTTGCGTTGTGTTTCCAATGGTAGGTTAGACATTTCAAAGTTCTCCACGTCCTCCTCTGTAAAACACAAACACACATCTCACTATCCTGATAATGACATTGACATAATGATAACTGTAGCTAAATTAATGCTGCACCTATCCTAAACCTCAGTAACCTAATGGAGATCATTTGACTCTTTTGGTTTTTCAAAAAATAAAAATAAAAAATAAAAACAACAACAACAGAAAAATGTCCCCACAAGGACATTGACATTTACAGCATTTTGCAGATGCCCTTATCCAGAACGACTTACAATCGATACAGTCTTACAATCCAAGCAATTGTGGGTTAAGGGCCTTGCTCAGGAACCCAACAGTGGCAGCTTTGCAGAGATGGGATTTGAACCCTGGACCTTGTGGTCCATAGTCCAGTACCTTACCCACTAGGCTACCACAGTCCCACAGGACATTTAATGACATGAATGTCTTTCCAAAGACATGAATTCCATTAATTGGACACTCTAAATGGGCCAATGAGTAGTGTACTGAGGTAACCTTGTATCTGACATGAATATAGCAGTTGATGCTGACGACACATTAAATAAACAAACCCAAACAAGCTACACAACAAGTAGGAGTTCATTTCCTCAAGCTATCAAAGCGCTAACACTCTCTCTCTCACACACACTCTACATCTTTAACCTCTTTCTAACAGCAGAAGGCATTCCTCACTCCTTAAAAAGCGTGTGCTAAATGATGCAGTTACACATTAAGCCCCCGTTAATCCACAATGCCTCCGGGACCCTGGATTCACCGCAGGAATAAGCCAGCAAGCACTTTTTTCCTGCTAACCTTTTTCACTTTATGGGCGATACAGCTCATACAGAGGTGCTTGAACGTTTGTGAAACCTTTAGAATTTATTTCTGCATTATATGACCTAAAACATGACCAGAAGAAGAGGATCAAACTCGAGAGGATCATACACCGCAGTGCTGCTGGAGTTTTAAACCACCAGTGTCAGTGCTGGACTGGAAATAGTCCATCAGCCAAAAATGTCCAGCTACCAGCATCCTGCGTGCTATGATGAAGGATTAGCGGATGGCTGACACAAACTGTGCAACAACAGATGACCTACCGTCTCTGATTTTACACCTACAAGGTGGAGCAATAGGTGAATGTCTTTAATAAAGTGGACAGTCCGTGGAGAGTGTTTTAAAACACCTGCAGCACTGGCTTGTCTGATCCAACTGTACCAGCTCAACACTCACTGATCTGTGGTGGTCCAGTGGGGGTCCTGACCATTAGAGAACACAGTAAAGGAGTAAAGTATCATCACATTGATAATTCAGCAGAACAAATTGATTCAAAACCCTGTACTGCAACATCTACAGGAACAGATTGTGGTTTAAAACTCATTTAGTTGTTTTTTTGTTTTTTAGCACAGCCCTAAATGAAAACATAAAAAGCTCTAGATTTAAGAAAAAAATCCTGGGCTACCAAGAGCTCCCAATCTGAGAAAGAGGGCTTTAGCACAAAAAGGACAGCTCTGAATCAGTAGCTTGAATCACTAGAACATCCCAAGACGTCTTTCAGCCCACCAATGAATCACTGGACATTAAATGACTCATACTATAAGACTGCTACAGCTTAGACGGATCCAGCACCATGCCATCAGTTGCTGTCAGTGCCAGTTTCCCGTCATTGTTTGCCACTTAGCTGAAGGAAAATGGAATGGAGCAAAATGGGTACGAGTGTGAAAGATCCTGATGACCTTTCTTCTGAATACCACGCTCAGCAAATGTGTAATTACTCTGCAAGAGCAAGCTCTGCCAAGTCATTCACGAACATTTACATTACCATTAAGCAGGCAGCCTTATCCACAGTGACTTACAACTGATAAAATCGAAGCAACCAAGGGCTGTATCGCTTGCTCAAGAATCCAACAGTGGTAACTTGGTGGTGCGGTTACTCAATTGCCAACCGCTTGGTAAGTAGTCCGGTTTTTTTAACCACCAAGCCACCACTGCCATTCAAAACAGGTCCAAACTGGTTCTACCTGCAATATGGTCAACCAAATGCGATCATTTTTTCACTCATAGAATACATTGTTCAAGAGAATATGCCCCACGATCTTATATTCTCCATATTCAAAAATAAATGACAATAGACAGAGTACTTTATTTTTCATTTTACTTTTAACAATACAGTGGCACCTATTGGTGCACAGTAGGGGGCGTAACAATGTGCATCGTGGTGGTCACGTGTTGTTTATTACGTTATCTCATGCAATTGCATTTTTTGATCACCAGAGGGCACATTTATACGTCACACTGCTGTGACGCATCTTCCGTTCTGCAGTTGGAGACTCGTTAAATATTAATTTGAGATTAGATGTTTAAAGGCTTATTAATTCATATTCATTTGTGATTGGATGTTTAAAGACTCAGTGAGCTTTGTTGTTTACTTCGATTTAAGCACTTATTTAAATTTGCCGAAACTGTTACAATAGCTTTGCGTATTCTTAGTGCAAGTAAGTCTCCATGGGTCCTAAAAAGGGTTGTATTGACTGCCAATCAAAAAGGAAACAGGAACTTAATGCTCCAGAACACAGGCTGCAGTTAGTTTCCTTGCACCCTGCAATATAATAAATGTTTCTGAAAGTTGTTGCTTGTCACTTTCAATCCTTTACTCACTAAATTACATGACATTTTTCAACACTTTATTATAAAATAAGCTGTGTGTTAATTATTTTGGACAAATGTAGGTTAATGTAAGTGTTTTAAACATTAATTTACTTATCACTACTTTGCCATAGGCTCAGCTATGTATGCATGCATGCATGTATGTGTAATATAGACCACTCCCAAACCGCTACCAAACACTCGTGAGGATCATCGTTTTATGATACATCTAACTTATGATGGCTTTATCTGAACATATCCCCATCATAAATCAGGGAGCACCTGTACAATACAATTCCATTAACGCATACTATGAATATACAGTGTGGATTTTCTGGGGGTCTGCAATGGATCAATTCATACATTATTCCTTATGGGAAAAATGTGCTCGGTACTCGTACATTTTCGGTTCTCGACAAGCCTTCTGGAATGAATTAACAACAAGAACCGAGGTACCACTGTACATGTATTAGGAGAAAAGCAACAAATGAGTGAGCCTCAAGTCAGTACAATGAGAAAGATCAACCAAAGCAAGAGCAACGGAATAAGAAACAAAGGCAACAGTCAGTGAGATTGTTTTTAGCATGCTGCCTGTGTATTGCTGAGTTGAGTCAGTCAGTAAATCAAGAACTGGCACTGCTCCAGCAGCTAATAAAAGGTGAGCTGAAACAAACAAAAGGTCAAAACCTCTGAAGTTCAGTGTTGAGCATTATTCAAGTTGTAGCTGCTGTTCTTCAGCTCTGAATAGATGCAGCTAACAGACAAACGTTTGTGTTGTATTGGGCTGATCAAGAGAAGGTCTGAGCTTGTTTTAGAAGAATTTCTGGGAACCAGAGGTGAAGCTGACCAGGTGTTTGGAAAGATAAGGTGGGTTGAGGTTTGGGGGGCCGTGTTATGGAGAGACTGTGGAGGAGGATGTGCTGGCCTCCCGGTTACTGGGATGACATGGGGCTTTGGATTCAGGCTGTTACTACTGATCCCTTTAAGGTCCCTTTAAGGTAATGTGTGCTCTGCTACAGACATACAAACACTCACCAACACAAACCGCACACAGCTTTGGATCAAGCAGAGGCAATCCTGTCAGAGGATAGGAAGCAAGACTTTGATGCTCACAAAACCCAATCTTGTAGAGCAGAGGTTGCGCCATTGCGCATTTATCTAAACCCACACCACACATGCTAGAGGTGAGAACGCAAGGGAGACTCTGACAGTTACAAAATCATATACATACATTTGAGGTGCACGATAGACATTAAGACACAATACGAATGTTGCAATTAAACATTTATGATAACACCATAAGGGGCACATTTAATTAACCTTCAGTGTTAAACTGTTAAAATCTAAAAATTGTCCGTGTTCAGCTGACTGGGTACCAAATTATTTGATACCAGGCACGCTGAAGCCTTTCTTCTGTACAAGTTCGTCCACTTTTCACTCTGTACTGGAGAGTAGGTTACATGCAACGGAGTGCGTTTTATTTCAATCTACCCAATTCGACATTACAATTAATTAACTGATTAATTATAATTTAAACAATGAACTATAAGTTCCTGTTGTAGTCAAGACCGGGACACGGAGTCTGAGGCAAGACCAAGACTTTTAGTAGTCAAGTCCGAGTCAAGACTGAGCCCACACCAAGACCAGATTAAGATTATCATACAAGAATAAAAAGAAGAAAATGGTAAGAAAATAGTTTGTAATTCACTTAACATTCAAAATCATTCATTACACATGATATATTAATAAACAGTATATTTCATCATATACAATGCATTCAGAAAGTCTTCGGACCCATTCACTTTTTTCACATTTTGTTAAGCCCGGATTGGCGTTGTGGTGCAGTGATGGTTGAGCCCCCACACAATCCTGTCTCTCAGCTCTACAGGCAGTTCTTTCCTCCTCATGGCATGGTTTCTTTCTCTGATATGTATTGTTAGCTGAGAGACCTTTAAGTCTAGGCTAAAGACATACCTATTTACGCAGGCTTTTGACTAGATTTAGACCGGAATGCATGGCTTGGGTCACTGGGGCCGGAGTCCCTGGAGTCATGTCTGGCCTGCCTGCCTTGTCCGTTAGCTGGTAGTGTCGAGTGGGCGGTCTGGCTGAACTGGGCTTTCGGTCCTCGTGATCTTGACTCGTGCATCCTTGACCTTAGACTAAGGGGCAGAGCTGGGGTTCATAGTCAAAGAGTCTTATGGTGATCAGAGACGTTGGGGTGCTGTCCTGTCTGCTGCCTCCCGTGGGGTTGCCGATGTCTCATGTGATCCCTCTTGGCTGTGTTTACCTACCAGTTTCTCCTCTTTCTAGCTATGCTGCTATAGCTAATGCTGCCCGGGGTCTCATGCTAACACACATGGCATCAGTGATTGTTAATAGAAACTGGTGCTCTTAATCAATAACTAATTGCATTTTCTCTCTGAGCTGTGTTCCGGTACCAGTTCCAGCCCCACAACATGATGTTCATCCACTGCTTCTTCACTCAAGCTGCTTCCGTCATCAGGCTCCAGCACCACCATACCCAGACCCACTTATTGCCGATGTGCATACTTTCACATTTTATTCGAACTTTGACTCCCATGACTTTTTAATTTCGTTCTTAGATTTATCATCTACGCTGCTCAAGGAGGTTGGGTCCCTTTTTGAGTCTTTGGTCTCCCAAGGTTTTCTTCCTATAACACTCAGAGAGTTTTTTCCTTGCCACTGTCGCCCTAGGGCTTGCTCAATTTGGGATTGGACGTAGTTATTAGGAGATAATCTAAACTTGTTAAGTTTTGTAAGTGCTTTGAGACAATGCTCCATTGTAAAAAGCGCTATGGGTATAAATAAATATGACTGACTTGACTTCTACAGACAGGAGTGTGTCTTTGCAAATCCTGTCCAATCAACTGAAATTACCACAGGTGGACTTCAATCAAGATGTAGAAACATCTCAAAGATGATCAAGAAAAATGAGGCCGGCCCCCAGAGCTAATTTCAAGTGTAACAGCAAAGGGTCTGAATACTTTTAATAAATTTGCAAAAAACTTTCTAAAACTCTGTTTTCCCTTTTCATTACGGTGTATTGAGTTCAGAATGATGGGAAAAAGTAGATTTGGTTTTATTTTAGCACCAGACCTCAAAATAACAAAATGTGAAAAAGGTGAAGACTTTCCAGATGCATTGTATTCTGTAAAATATTACATTAAATAATATATAGCTTAAAATGATTATCAAACTAAGGCAATGTAAGTTTTGCAAGTAAATGAAGTGATGATTCTGTTTCTTCTCTCAAACTTAATCAGAAGTCAACAAAAAGTCAACTGAATATAACCAACAACATCCATTCTATCCGTTTTCATTATTAAATCTGACAACATAAGAATAACATTTCAATCTGCACTCAAACTAAAACTATCCGAAGCTATAACAAGTAAAGCAAGTGAAAATGTGAAAAAATGCACACTTGCGATCTAAAGTGCAGATTCTATTTAAGTATGTAAAGAAAGCAATGAAGTATTCTGTTTGAATGGATTGTTTATACTCAGTAAGGGCAGAAAAAAGTACAGTTTATAATTAATGTTACCTCAGACATATGCATTGGACTCTGCTGATCTTGACAACAATTTCCAAGTCCACCTTACCAAGACAAGACAAGTCCGAGTCCAAATGAGGTTGAGACAGAGACGAGACCACTCAATTATGGTCTTGAGACTGGACTTAGACCGAGACCAGACTTGAGTATTACAACAATGTGAACCTCTGCTTTCAGTATGTGTTTGCTTAGAAGTTACCCTGGGGTCCTTTGTGACCTCGCCAACTACTACACGCCTTGCTCTTGGAGTGATCCTTGTTGGTCAACCACTCCTGGACCACAATGGTCTTGAATTTCCTGAATTTGTACACAATCTCTCTGACTGTGGATTGGTGGAGTCCAAACTCTATGGAGATGGTTTTGTAACCTTTTCCAGCCTGATGAGCATCAACAACTTTTTCTGAGGTCCTCAGAAATCTCCTTTCTTCGTGCCATGATACACTTCCACATACATGTTGTGAAGACCAAACTTTGATAGATCCCTGTTCTTTAAATAAAACAGGGTGCCCCCTCACACCTGATTGTCATCCCATTGTTTGAAAACACCTGACTCTAATTTCACCTTCAAATTAACTGCTAATCCTTGATGTTCACATACTTTTGCCACTCACTAATATGTAATATTGGATCATTTTCCTCAATAAATAAATGACCAAGTATAATATTTCTGTCTCATTGGTTGAACTGGACTCTCTTTATCTCCTTTTAGGACTTGTGTGAAAATCTGATGACGTTTTAGGTCATATTTATGCAGAAATATAGAAAATTCTAAAGGGTCCACAATCTTAGGGGAAAAAATAACTATGACCTTTTGGAACCCCCCACCCCCAAACTAACACCAAGTATGTCCACTTCAGACGATTTTAAATCATCAATACCAGCACTCTGAGTCAAAAGCTTGTTGTTACTCCTCAGTCGGACACTTCTCCTTTTCAAACACATTTTGCTATTGAACTCTCACATACACACACACACACACCATGAGACACAAACCCTTACAAACACACACTGTTGTCTCGGAGGACATTGCGTGGGACAGCATCTGGCAGTCCTAGAAAGTCACTGAGCCGTACAGCCTAAAGTTTCTTAAAAATACAGATACAAAAAGAACAAAAATGGTGGCACTACGTGAAGGGACTGAACGCTCCACGATCAGTGGCCGAGGGCTTAGTCGCGCACACAAACGTACAATCCGCCAGATCAATGATGCTCATTCGAGCTAAGCTATTGCCTCAGTATTTCTAACACCTGCACACACAAACAAATCAGCGGCATAAAGGCCCAGCAGAACAGAGTGACGCATCAGGACAGGAAAACCTGCTTTTGCAGTAATGAGTTTCAGAAAGAAACAGTGAGAGATTAAGGGGGAAAAAAAGATCAGAGAGCCAAGAGCACATATGTGAAAGGAAGAGAGAGAAAGAGCAGAAATCGATAGCGCTGGAGGTAATCTAATGTGTGTGGACGGTGACATTACAGGCTTGGCACATACAGGAGAGATCAATGGTCCCCCTTTTTTTGTTTCGCTGTAATCCTTAACTATCTAGAAGTAATTAACCTTCACAGCAAAGGAGAGGAAATAAATAGGCAGGGGAGGAAGGATGTCCGGGAAATGCTGCAGAATGGCAATACACAAGCCAACAGATGCCAGTCTACAGGCAGATACGCGTTTCACAAACTACAGATGCGTGAAATGACATTACATTTGCATTTATCCCAAGTGACTCACAATTGATCTGAGCAGTTGAGGTTTAATAAACTTGCACAAGACCCTAACAGCAGAAACTTGGTGCTGATTCGAAGATCTGCCTTCAGATTAGTGTCGGCTTCTCTTAAAAGCTCTATGCAAAGAGAACTAATTTGTTAAATTGCTGCTGATAATGCAGAATAATACATCTAATCACTTATGCCAAAATGGGTGAGACGTGCAAGGTCTTTCCGGAGTTGCAAAGCAGTTTTCTTTGTGCCTTTAATCATATTTTGACTACTTTGCTGTTGATTACATGACAGCAGCCCACAGACACAACAAACATTCACATTTAGTCATTAGCAGATGTTCTTATCCTGAGCCACTCTCAAAATGTGCAAATAGTTAAAGGCACTGTGATGAAAATGACTCGAAGAATCTGTAATTTCTCGCAGCCTGCTTGACTATAGACTAATACTGTATATAGAGGAATAATCCTAAAGTAAAGTGCACAAGCAATAATAACAGAAGTAAAAAAAAAATACAAATTATCCAAAAGTTTAGGAACACACCACACAAAGATATTGTAATAAGCTTACAAATATCAAAAGAAGAAAATGTGTGGAGAAATAAGGCATTAATGAAAGTACTGACTGAAGATTTGGATTAAATCGATCCATCATTGATAAAGAAAGTCAGTGGAACTAGCGGAGGAAGATTTGCACCAACAGCAGTGCTTGAAAGTTTGTGAAATCTTATATATTTCTGCATAAATATGAACAAAGTCATCATCAGATTTAAAAAAATATTACCCTGTCATTTATTTGTTGAGGTAAATTATCCAATATTACATTTCTATGAGAACTTTTGCTTCCGTATCTGGTGTGACAACCCAGTGCAAAAGCCATTTCTGCAACTAAACTTTCCGTAACTTTTATCAGTCCTGCATATTGGCTTGGAGGAATTTTAGTCCAATCCTCCATACAGAACAGCTTTAACTCTGAGATAAATGGTGGTCCTTCCACAACATTTTTCTATTAGATTTAAGAGCAGGACTTCGACTTGACTTATTCATCTTTAGCCAGAGGAAAAAAAAAAAAAAGCTATTCTCTCTTTAACCACTTGCAGGATTTCCGCATGACCCCACATTTCTCCCAAGTTCCAGTTCACACAGACAGATGCCCCTTAATTTCCTTTAAAATTTGACAGTATAATTCAGAATTTGTTGTTTTGTCAATGATAGAGCCATCCTGGTCCAGATGCTGCAAAACAGGCTCAAATCATGATACTACCCACCACCACCATGTTTCACAGATAATGGTGGACTTTAAACATTTGGCCAATCAGAGAGAGGCCTTCAGTTGCTTAGAAATTTCCCTGGCGGCCTGTCTTTGTGGTGTTTTACATTCCTGGCACATCTTTTTTTGGCAGGGTGCTTCCACAAATGTATTGTGAAAAGCGACTGATAGATCCCTGTTCCTTAAATAAAACAGGGTGCCCACTCACAACTGATTGTTATGCTTTGATTGAAAAACACCCTACTACTCTAGTCTCAATTTCCAAATGAACGGATAATACCAGAGGTTCACATAACTTTTTTTGCCACTCAATATCTCACTTCACAAACATTAAGACCTCCAAAAAGCAAGATAGATAAACACACACAAAAACACACACACAAAAAAAACAACAACAACAAACTTCACAAAAACTATATACAAGCAAATTGCATGCACCAACCAATGGAGTTACTACTCGAATAAACTGCATAGCAAAAGCACATGATTGACTTTTAATATTTAATGAGTTAATTATTTTTATTTAAAGACCAGTTCTGGTAGTACCCATCCTGCCCCCCCACCCAGACATCCCAGCCAAACTGGACTTACCTACAAACTCTGAGAGGAAGACAACAAAGAAAGAAAGGGGTGAACGAGGTCATTGATGCCCTGCACGTAGCCACTGGCTGGATGTCTGATCGCCCAGATGAACAGAATCCTCTCCAACACCTGGTACCAAAAGACAAAACCTCAAAGTAGTATCCCGTCTGCACGGATAATACGTTTATGTGATCGAACACACACCTGTACGTGTAAATATGGATATACTACACCTGCTTGTTTCTACAATCACTGTCCATTCTATTCAGTCCCACTTACCACATAGATCACTTTGTAGTTCTACAGTTACAGACTGTAGTCCATCTGTTTCTCTACATCCTTTGTTAGTCCCTTTACTCTGTTCTCTAATGGTCAGGTACTATTTGGGCAGTGGATCATTCTCAGAACCTCACTGACACTGACGTGGTGGTGCCGTGTTAGTGTCTGGTATGAGTGGATCAGACAGCAGTGCTGCTGGAGTTTTTAAACACTTCAGTGTCACTGCTGGACTGAAAGTAGTCCATGAACCAAAAATGTCCAGCCACCAGCATCCTGTGAGCACTGATGAAGGATTAGAGGATGAATAATAAACTGTAACAACATATGAGCTACTGTCTGTAACATTACAGTTACAAGGTGGAGCGATATAGATGTCTCAGCAGTGTTTAAAACTCCAGCAGCACTGCTGTGTCTGATCCACTCATACCAGTACAACACACACTAACACCCCCACCACCATATCAGTGTCACTACAGTGCGAAGAATGATCCACCACCCAAATAGAACCTGATCTGTGGTGGTCCTGTGGGGGACCTGACCATTAGAGAACAAAGTAATGGGAAAGAACAAAATAATGTAGAGAAACAGATGGACTATAGTCTGTGCATCTTTAGGGTAAGCTGAACTGATAAAATGGACAAGTGTGTAGAAACAAGGAGGTGTACTTAATAAAGTGATCAGTGCGTGTATACTGCATATCTATCTATCTGTATGTGCGTATAAATATATAAATAATTAGCACACCAAGCACATTATACAAGTTCCACACAAGATGGATGTAAAGAGGTAGAGCTAGGTGAGTGCATCAGTCATATTATAGCCACATAATATCGTGGAACATCAATCGACACTGCTCCTTGCACAAATATCTCATGTATATGCCCATAAATATTCAGAGGTTGAAGATGCACCCTGAGGAATGATCTGGTGATTTACATATAGGCATAGTCCAGCATTAGGAGGTGACATATTAACTCATTGACTTGCAAAGCATTAAGGCCAGCACAAGCCCAACATCAATGAGCCATATTAGACTTGTTGATGTTACGGTCACGTGACCAAAGAGAATGCAGACCAAGCAATGTGACCGGTGTGTTGAAAAGCTGAAGCCAAAATGAATTAACATTCAAATTGATTAAATGGCAAAACCGGCCATATAATCAATGCATAACAAATATTTTTCTCATTTCTATAGCAAAGTAAACTTAGAATTTGTGTTAAATGTGCACAGTCAGTACATGGTTTAGTGCAAAAACGTAAGAATACAAACTAATGAACATCCACATTTACTCCAGGTATAATCACGAAGAGGTATTTAATGGCTTTTCTGAGTGGCTTGAAAGGTTTGAAAGAATGGAACAACCACAGCACCCCCTGTTGTTATCTAAACAGCAGTGCAGAACAGACAACGGATGCCTAGATCGGTAGATAACTTGCCTACAGTGATAAAATAATAATAATTCCCCCCCAGCAGAAAATGGGCTGTTTCTTGACGATTCCACTACTTCTAAACGCACCAGGGTTGGAAAAATGATTTCAATATGACTGTGGGATAAAGCTGTGGAAAGGAACCAGTTATGAAAATGATTCAAAAAGATTTCACAGATTTTAACTATCCATAAGAGTTCAGGTCAGAGCATTAATAAGAAAAGGAGTACAGCACTAGTAACATCTCTGCTAGATCTGGGCATTCCACCAAACTAGATAATCAAGTCTTTAAGATATTGATCAGGCAGGCTACCAAGTTTCCAGTGGCAACATTGAAAGACCTGGCCTGTGTGAACGAAAGAAAGATCTTGTCTAAAAATTCAACACCGAGTCTTGAGACCAAGAATGAAATCCAAACACTGATATAGGCAAAAACCAACAGTTTATTTGGGAGTTTGTTTGTTAGGTTTTTTCACCTGGGACTGGACAGTTGGTGGGTATTGAAGGGATAATGGATGGTTTTCAGGTGGAAGGTGAACCACCACCTGTCTTCAACTGTCTAGTAGATACATAGCTGGAGAATTTCTTGAGAAATTCAGGTGGTGGTTCACCTTCCACCTGAAAACCATATACAGTTCAAAAATAACACTGTAGCTTAAGGATGGGAAGACGAATCTAAATCTGAAAGATCTGGGTATAGACTTGAAGAGTAGTGCAATGCCGCTCGCCAAAATTAGACTAATATTGAACAATCCTCCAATAAAAAATGAACAAATATTCTCCAATCTAGGTGTGCAAAGCTGGTAGAGACATGTCTAAAACATCATTTGTCTGTATGAAGTATTTTGCAGGGCTGATCACTTTTTCTAACTGCTATTCTAGTTTTTAACTATCGTTTACTAATTTTCATAAATGTGTTTTTTTCTCGTTACTTGAATGGTGTAAGGCAAAATGCTTTTAATGCACAACAACATCTTAGTACAGTGAACTGCTATACAGGGTCATCGCTGTCAGAAATAATCTCCTGTCCCGTTCCTACATAGGAGATAAATGACTCTTTTACTGAAGGTACTTCATTGTTCAACCAGTAGGCCATGGAGGGAATGTGATTCATTGGACAGGGTAACAAACCATATAAAACTCTACACAAATCTGCAACTCCAGGTTACCTACCTATAAAGACATGTACAGTGGTACCTCAAGTAGCGAACAAATGTTTCCCATAAGGAATAATGCAAATTGAATGAATCCATTCCAGACCCCCAGAAAATCCACACTGTATAATAAGCATTAATGGAGTTGTATTGTGGAGGTGCTCCCTGATTTACGAAGGAGATATCTACAGACAAATCCATCATGAATTAAATAGAACATAAACTGAGGAGTTTAACGAGTTTTTGGTAGAGCTCTCCCTATAGTGTATTATATCGGATAAGTAATGATAAGCTAGTTAATGAATAAAACTTGCATTAACCTACGGTTGGCCAAAATCATTAACGCAAAACTTATTTGATAATAAAGTGTTGACAAATCTAATGTAATTCAGTGAGTAATAGATTGAAAGTGAAAAGTCAAAGCAAAACACTTACTCTCTTGGTGAACTCAGGGCACTAGCATAGCTGTTAAGCTGCAGCCTGTGTTCTGGAGAATTCAGGTCCTGATTTCCTTTCTTTTGGCTCTTATAAACTAATCCTTTATGGATCCATGGAGACTTATTTGCACTAACAATACTGTACTGTAGTAAAACTAAAGAAAAACATGATAAACACTGAATCATGAATCGAGTTTCGGCTGAATCGAGTCATGTGGCTTGACTCATACAAGTTTAAGCAAGTACGCCAAGTACAGAGCAACTGACGAGAACCGAGACACATTTTTCTAGTCAAAATGTGTCGAGAACCGAATCCGACAAGTTCCAAGGTGGTCGAGAACCGAGGTACCACTGTAAATGTTTCTATATCTTAACTGAAGCACTTATGTTAGCAACCTCCAACAATTATGTGCATCTCTAGTGTTGTGCAACACTCCTCGCATACCATAATATACAATTCACAGCAAATTATAACAAAATATTTCCTGAGCATATAGGTCAAGTCCAATTATGTCAATTTAGCTGGTGAGCAATCTACACCTCTAATCTTCTAATCTAAGCATAAATGTTTTTATATTAACGCAGACATCCAGATCATTCCAACGGGTTTACAAACATTTTCTTGCAAATTTAAAGTATATATTAAAAGACAGAACTGGTGAAACTATTCCTTTGTTTGAGTGCAAGGTGTGTATCAGAGTATCATTATGGCAGAACATTTACATAAGCAAGAGAACAGGTTGAGAAAAGAAGAAAAGACTCACCTCCTGTACTAGCGGCTGCTGGAATAGTGGGATCAGTGGATTTGTCCTAGGAATATCAATGTGAATCTGAAAAAAGCCCACACACAATGTAAAAAACATGGTCATTCATTAGGACACTGGGTGAGGATCAATGAGAGCATGGATGAGCTAAATAGGCTTGTACGCCTTGGCTCTTGAAGAAAGTCAGAATTCAGTCAAGCCTCGGCAGACCCTGTTTGTTTCTATAAATGAATTTTCCCTACCATATGTCTTTATTAGCAGGTTCCTGTTCTACAACCTCATGTCAGAAAAGTTGGGACAGTACATAAATGAAGAAAAGACGTTTTATTGCAGACAGAATGGACCCCATATACAGTATTTCATGTTTTGTCTGGTCAACTTCATTTCATTTGGTAATAAACATCCATTCCTGCATTTCAGGCCTCCAACGCATTCCAAAAAAAACTTGGGAGGTAAAGCGTTTACTACTTTGTATTTTTTTTTTTTTTTTCCTGTTTCTGTCAGTGTGGCCATTTCCTTCTCCCAACATTTAAGAGTTTTGGCACTGAGGATACCAAGCGATTTAGTGTTTGAGGTTTATCCCATTCTTTCTGCAAACACATCTTACGATGTGCAACAGGACAGAGTCATCATTGTCTCCACACATTCTCTATTGGGGACAGGTTAGGACTGCAATCCAGAAGTTGCTGCCTTTTCTGGAGGTTTCAACATAAGGCTTCGTTAGCACACTAAGTTTTAAGTGGAAGTTTGTGACTGTAACTATTTTAGTGCTTGATAAAGCTTTGCCAAAGTAATCCCTTGTCCATGTGGTTCTATCAGCTATTGATGAAAGACAGTCCTTGTCCATCACACACTGAAATTCCTGATGCACAGATTCCTTGAATTGACTCCTTGCACTGTAGAGGGAGAAATCCCTTCCAATCTTTCTTTGACAAACATTGTTAAACATTACGATACATTTGTTGACAAACTGGAGATCCTCTGGCCATATTTGCTCCTCAAAGACTCAGGCTTTCGTACTGTTTTTGTACCAAATCATGATTACAATCCCCTGTTGACATCACCTGGTTGGAATCAACAACTAAAGAATCATTATTCTTCAGTTGTTCTTTTTTTTAACCTCATTACTAGTCACAAATTGCCCCGCCCAACTCTTTTTGGATTGCGTTTCAGGCCCGAATTGTAGGAATGGATGTTTATTAACAATTTAAATGAATCTGAGCAGACAAAACACAAAATATCTTGGGTTCCTACCATCTGCAATGAAATAGAAGCCAAAGTCCTTGTAAGGCCACTGACACTGCATTTTTTAGTATGCATTTTCCATACTGTCCCAACTTGTTCAGATTTGAGGTTGCAGTTCTTAAGTAGGTGTCAAACATTCCAACCAGTTACATTCACAATTACCACTCATGGATAAAAATGCATAATTAGTTAACCTGAGGTGCTTGGGTGGGGAAATGGTAATTCGCTAACCCACCACCACAGTAACCCAGGTTCTATTCCTGGAGGTGCCTTCTACCCAGGTCAGGCATCACACAGGCACAACTGGCCCTTCCTGAAGGGAAGTCATTGGTGGGAAGGGGATCAGCCCCAGGACCTTAAGCAGCGACCACCGTCAGCCCTGCAATGGGATTGGTGCATCATCCAGCGCACGCTTATGCCTGCACACTGTGTTCCTGACCAGGAAAAGTGAAGCCAAGTAAATAAATGGTTAACTTCACATTAATTTTTGGTCAAATAAGCAATTTTTTCCTTTCAGTTTCCTTTAACACAGAAAAAGCTAGATATGCCTGACACCACAGCTGAACATCTAGACTACATTAAGGGTAGACATAATTAATATTACAGGATTACTTGGCAGATAATTAAGTAGTACACTTTATTAATATAGTGACAACATGATCCCTGCCTGATGTGCTCCTACTGAGCGGATTCAAACCAACGAGTATGAAATCTGACAGACTTTCTTATAAATGTCAAAACAACAGCTAACTGTAAATAAACCCCTAAGACTGTATGTATATTTAAACATACTCCTTTATTATTAATGTCGCATATCAATAAGCATTACGCTCATTCAAGCTGAAGAGTTGATTGAAGAGTCAATATCGGTCAGTTTACAACCTAGCAGACTTTTTCCTCACAAATGTCAGAGAATAGCAGCTCTCTAGAACTTATGACTTATTAATACGCTGGAATTACTAAATGATTAATAAAGCAACACACAACACACATACTATATTAGTACAACCCACTACAGTATGTTAAGCTTGTGGCTATGCAATTATGAGTACGAGACGGCCTGGATCTCCACAGAAGAGCTTTATATTAGTACTGACTTTGTAATAAAAGACTGTACTCATATCAGTACAGCAGGGATTTATACTGGGGATTACCCCTAAATAAAGTGCTCAGGATGAGTTACACAGTTGTAAGAGATCATTAAGGTAGCCAGCATTAAGGTGTACATTATTAAAACAGGGCTTTGTAGTGGTATTAACATGCTGCCAGTGAGAAATTAATTATAGCTGGGTAACACAGTCTGTATTTGATCATTATCCTATGATGGCTCTAATCAAACATTTTAAAAGTAGGGCTGAATGCAGGGTAGGTCTCAGATTATGTTCATAGTCTAACAGTTATTTATTCAGCATATTATTAGTAATTAGTTAAAAGTACACTGTCAGTATAGCATATAGCATAATTATATATAATACAACATAAACCTTAGTAATAAAGAACAGTGGTGCCTCAGTAACGACAAGGACAAGTATTTCTCCCATAAGGAATAATGTAAATTGAATGAATCTGCCCCAGATTGAAAGAAAAACCACACTGTATAAGACATTATATGCATTAATGGAGCTGAATTGTACAGGTGCTCCCTGATTTACGAATGAGATACCGTATTTTTCGGACTATAAGGCGCACTTAAAATCCTTTAATTTTCTCAAAAATCGACAATGCGCCTTTAAATGCGGTGCGTCTAATGTATGAATTAATTCTGGTCGTGCTTTCTGACCTAGAACCGATTGTAGATGGTACATGGCGCTCATAAATCTGTCAGAATGTTTTAGCACGGCCTTTGGTAGGTTATGAAGCTTACGGCAACCGTAGTGCGCAGCATCGCGGAGTAATACGGTATGTGCTTCAGCATTAGGGTACGTGCATTCATTCATTCATTTATTTTCGAAGTGGATTTCAAACACAACGCTATCAGTCACGCAGTACAACATGGACATAGAGCAGCTGCGAGAGAATTCAACATTAACGAATCAATGGTACGGAAGTGGAGGAAGCAAGAAGACGCCCTGCGCCAGGTAAAGAAGATCAAACTGTTTCCGACGGAACTTAAGAGTTTTGTTTCATTTAATGCGCCTTATAACCCGGTGCGTTTTATGTATGAAAATAGATCCGTTAGCAGCCGATCGTTGATATTGCGTCTTATAACCCGGTGCGCTTTATAGCCCGGAAAATACGGTATGTTCCGACAAATCCATCACAAGTTAAATGCATCATAAACAAAGGAGTTCAGCGAGTGTTTGGTAGAACGGGTCTATACTGTATCATAGTGAACCCTATGATAAGTAAGTTAATGTTTGAAACACTTACATTAACCTACAGTTGGCCAAAATAATTGTCATGTAAAATGTCATGTAATTTAGTGAGTAAGGGATTGAAAGTGAAAAGAAAAAGCAAAACACTTACTCTATTGGTGAACTCCAAGGTGCTAGCATATCCACTAAGCTAACTTCAGCCTGTGTTCTGGAGGACTCAGCTCCTGATTTCCTTTCAACTGGCTCTTGTACTGAATCATGAATCTCGAGTTTCGACTGAAACGAGTCGTGCAACTTGAAGTTTAAGCAAGTGCACCGAGTACGGGAGAACGATGAGAACCAGGACACATTTTTCTAGTAAAAATGCATCGAGAACCGAATTCGACAAGTTCTGAGATGATCAAGACTGAGGTACCTCTGTACAATCAAATGTTCGACCGGTTTTATTTTAGCCTGTGAGCTTTCGTATTTGGATGGTACCTTACTAAAAAGGAATGAGTTTCTTAACGGAGATTCCTAAAGGAATCAGGTTATGGATCAATGTCCTACTGTAAGACCAGACCTGACTCGGTTGTAGTGTCTTGGTAGAAACAACTAGATTTTCATTTATAGTCTCCAGGTAGTTCATGGATTCCATGGTGACTTATCCAAACAAGGTTCCAAGTCATTATATCACAGATAGCGAGTGGGAGTGCATGTTGTCCTGAATGGATGTAACCATGTGACTACCCAAAATGTATGGCTACTGGGTGCCCTCAAAGTTCTGTAACAGAGGGGAAATAAAATGGTAGTGTTTTTTATTCATGAAATATCACAGGAATCTGAACAAGGTTTGATTCAGGGGATAAAACAGAAGTACAAGCCACTCGAAAATAGCTTGGGACCAGTAAACATGTCAGCATGATCAGGACATTATCTGGAATCACCAGACTTTGGAGCATTTTCATCAGCCTTTTTTACGTTGTACCAAATAAATGAACCACTGACATGACACCAAACTATTTTTGTTTAATAGCTGAATATTCTGGATTTGCATACAGTAAGCAAATGACTATTTAATTGCATCTTTCCCAGATCAAGTAGATGATAATGATGGAATCACACAACATTGTGGAAAATATGAAGGAAACAATAACAACATCCTCTCAGATTATTATAGTTGCCTGAACCCTTTAAGACATGGACTTATCTAATGAAAAACTATATTGTACATCAAACTGGCTCTAAAGTTCTCGAATAATGGTTGACAGATCAGCATTGCAGGATGAAGTCTTGTCATGGACTTTTTTCCCCCAGAATTACCACCCTAGATTTTCAATTTAACTGAGATCTGTACCATTTGCCGGCCATGTCATTGAGTGGATATGCCTTTCCTGAAGAAAAGCTTTAACACTCTTTGCTCTGTGGCAAGATGAATTATCATCCTGAAAGAGGACTTCGTCATCGCCGAACCTATTTCCTATTAATGTAGTGAAAAAGTGTCAAAAAACCTCAACTTCCCTCTGTGCATTGCCTGCTGAGTTAATGATTGCCATAACCCCCGGTGCTTTACCTGGTATGCAGCCCCATATCATAAATGAGTGAGGAAATTTAATGTGATCGTTTTTAGACAGTCATTATTATATGTTATATCTATCTCACTAGAATGGCACCAGACAAATGTTCCAGTACTACCTCCCTTGGCCAATGCAGATTTGTGATTCATCACTGAATATCACTTTCATCCAATCATCCACCCGCCATAACTACATACTACCATTTACTCCACTATAACCTTGTTTTCTTCTGTTTAGTTGGTAGTGCTAGTTTTCATTTGGCTTTTCTGTATGCAAATCCCATTTTATTATATATCCTGACACTTTAACATCTTTCTTGGTCTACCTGCACGTTTTCCTTTTATAACCTTCCCGGTTTGTTTATATTTACGCCAAAATTTAGACACAGCTGTGACTTTGGCCAGGATAAAAAAGTTATGAAAATGCAACTTCTGAAAATGTAATGCAAACATTAATACAGAATTTAAAGTCGCCTTATTTATACTGATATATATTGATTATTGATATATGATTATGTAATATATATATTACATAATTATATTAATATTAATACAATACTGTACAAAAGTCTTAGGCCACCATTAGATTTGTTGTTTTAGCAATGGTATAATGACCACAGTCGGTGATAGGACCCAAAAATTAAACCTTGGATTTGTCACTCCATAATACCGTTACTCTCTTCCACTGATCTTCATTCATTCTTCTTCATATTGGATCATTTTCCTCAATAAATAAATGACCAAGTATAATATTTATGTCTCATTTGTTTAACTGGGTTCTCTTTATCTACTTTTAGGACTTGTGTGTGTATGTATGTATATATATATATATATACACACACACACATATACACACACAATATATATATACACACACACACACATATACATATATATATATATATATATATATATAT